>JAUZNC010028315.1:7442-21619 GCA_034780395.1 Vannuccia rotundouncinata | reverse complement strand
TCAATATAATACTGCATTAAATTTTTTACATTATACCAAAATAAAATCTACCCTGACATTTTTATTTTACCCTGACAATTGATGAAAAAAGACTCATATACCCTGACATTTTTCAGGATTTTGAAATACCCTGACTGCCCTGACACGTTATGAACCCTGTATTTATATTAAGATATTATTTTAATATTTTTTAAAAAGTCTTTTTTTATGGAAATTGCAGACATAAGATTTTAGGCAATTCATATTTGTTTATTTATAAAACTGACTTCTGTAAACATAACATATTGGCAATAATTGCCATTGAAAAAATGTTTTGTAATAAATATAATTTTTATAGTTAATTTATTATTTTTAAAAAGTATGTTTTATCATATTGATAATTAGTATGTGAATTAAATTTATTAGTTTGGGAAAATAATATAAATATATAATTAATTAATATATGTTTGGTACACTTTTGGCAAATATGCTTTTTAATTTATTGATATTTTACCATAGATTTATTTTATTTATCATATATTACCATGTTTATTATCTTTTAGATATTACATAATCTTTAAGAAGTTTTTTTTAATGCATAAGGATCATTTGTAAATTAATAGCACAGATTTACCAAATGAGCAGAACATATATATATATAACAAGATATCATTTTACATACTTATTTATTAATAAAAAAGTTATAATAACCTAAAAACTATAATACAGGCAATCTTATAAACATAAAAAAACATAACTACATAACATTATACATTAAAATGTTTTATATTATAATCAAATGATTGTTTTTCAAGGATTATAATGAGCAAGAATATATTTAATTAACTATACTATTGCATAATAATTTTAAAAATTCCATGTAATAGAACATTTATTTAATTAGTGCAACAAACAAAATGATTGAAACAAAGATTTGCAGACAACTTGGCCCAAGAAAATTTGACCCAGGACAACTTGGCTCAAAGGGACAACTCGGCCTATAATATCAAGGGACAACTATAACTATAATGTTGACAGTTAATCAAATCAAATAATATAGTTAATGTAACAATGCATAGATAGTGAATAGAAACAGTAAATGGGATACACATAATTGGATCAAAAAAGATTAAAACCTAATTAATCTGAACTAAAAACACCTAGTTTGATAAAATTAACCACTATTAACCAATCTATTAGTATTTTTCTTTTATATAGCAGTAAATTTTATGTCACAGTGGTTTAATTTTACTGTTAATTTAATATTTTTTTATATTATTAATAATTAATAATAATATTGTTATATAGTAGTCCTGGGCCAAGTTGTCTTGGGCCGAGTTGTCCTGGGCCAAGTTGTTCTGTTATTAAAACAAAATATGAAGTTTAAAAATGAAATTACCTTTCCAATTAATTTTAAATGTTGTTTCTTCTTCCAATTCAAATATTTTCGATACATGTTCTAAAAGACATGGATAGACATCTTTTCCTTGTGGTGGATGCAGATCAAGTTGAAATAATCTTATTTCTTCACCATTATTATAATTTACTTTGACTTTTCTAAACCCCATTTAAATTTTAAAATAAAAACCTTTTCTTAAATCATGTGTTATTCACAATAAAGGAAATATTATATAAACGTCAACAAAACGAAACAAAATTAATAGGTAACATAACAAAAAATAGACGTTTGAGAAACGACGAGCTAAAAATAGAATTTTATTCAAATAATGCGCTTTTTAAAAGTAATTATAAATAAATGAATAGTGATGTAAAACAATAGAAATGGTCAAAAGTGTTGAGTAATTCATTATATTAATATATTATTTATTAAATCCAATTTCGTTTCTATAGATCTATAATTTATAATATATTTCGCACTTTTCTGTATTAATCCCAATCTTTGGAGTAATTTTCTCTTTTATATTTTTAGGAATCAATAAATCTATTGCGCGATTCTAATATACTAACATTTATTGATTGGCAAATGTTCATTTAGGGATTCAGCGTTGACGACTTCGTCTATCTTGGATCTGGAACACATACTGTAAATAATATTCTACTCCACTGAAAAACTTTAGCATGGGTAGAAGCACGCAATGAAACTCCAAACAGTGTCTTTTAAAAATATCTACTTTATTCTACTACGCAGCAACTCCAAACTGCTTCTTAACTTTTCACTGCCGCCGTCTAAACTGTTGTGACCTATGGCTTGGTTAATCGCTTCCACAGATCGACCCTGTCGATAACACGTCTTTATTATTGCAACTCACTATAGGTACTTTGCCACTTTGTCTGGTTTAGCTCTTTTTTTGATTATCCCTCGCCGCAGATCCCCCAGGGATTAAATAGGCGTGGTCGCGGAGAGGCGACCGGCACCCTCAGGAGGAACACTACTACTTTGAAAGTAAGTTGTAGTGTTGATCTGAGGGTAGGGTTGGAAAGATATAATCTAGCTTTCGCTCTAGCTAGATCATAAACTGCCGGAGCTACGTGGACGTGGATTGAGACTACTCCTGACACTGCGCCAATTCTGCAACAACCACGGAAGGACTGAGGGTGCCAGTAGACGTCAGCAGACCGGAGAGAGTGATGATCACAAACGTCTTTCGGCCGTCGATCAAGAGGATTGAAAGAGAGATTGTTGTTGTTGTTGCGGCTACCGGCTACCCCGTCAAGCCATCCACTTAGGGGCGACCTTCCGGAAAAACTGTGATACGAAGCGCTCGTCCGCCAGGTCCTGCACCTTCTCTATACCGCACACTCTCCACGCGGTCTCCCACCGCTCACACACCAGCCAGTGATCCTTCAACTCCATCTCCCTACACTGATCGCACCCCGGGTCCTCCTTGACGCCAATTCGATGCCGGTAATATGCAGTGTCACTACAGTGACCACTTCTCAGCTGTGCCAGCACCACCTGCTCCCTTCTGCAAAGCCCTTCATCCCTTTTAACCCCCCTCCCATACACCTCCCCCAACCACCTATCTATTCCCGGCTCATACTTAACCCTCCTATAAACCTCCCTCTTAGCACACTCAAACCAAACCCCCCCTCCTGGTCTTCCCCTCTGGCTACACTAACTTCCCGATCCGTCCACTTATTTTCCTCAATCCCGACGTGGCTAGGGACCCACTGCAACACAATCTTTCTTCCTTCCGCCGCCTTACACAAACCTTCTTTCAACTCCTCCTTCTCCTTGTTGCGCCCAATCTTAACCTCTTTCAGCGTCCTCAGCAGCGACTGCGACTGTCTGAACAGACTAGCACGCTCCTGGGCTTCCTCTCCTCGATTAACTCCACTGCTAGCCTCATCGCCACTGCCTCCGCTAGCTCCAAACGAACTACAAATCCTCCCTGCAGCCCTCCTCCTGACGATCTCTCCGTGTCCACCCTCCACCCCCACCACCAACTTGAAAGTAGGGTACCTAACTTAATTGTCAAGGGCTCCACAAATTTTACAAACTTTAGTTTGAGAGGCAATTCTCTCTTCCCTGACGTTCAATCTATATTTTAGATTATCTTTCTCTCCAAGAAATTCATCTCTGATATTTTAAATCAGCTTCATCCTCTAACAAATCTATAATAATGTACACAACATTTTCCCTAGCAACGGCCATAATGAATCCTTCAAAGATGTCATCCATCTTTCGCGCTCCACGATTTAGCCCAGCCACTGTGACTGTCATTGACACTGTTAACCGAACCTTTTGGCAGCTAGCGGGTAGTAAAAGAGATCGGATCTACTTGTTACCAATTTCTAGTTTTACAAGCTCTCCCCATTTGTTCGAGTCAAATTTAGATAAAGTTAGATAATTATTACATTCGGATTTACATATTGGGATCAAATTTGGAAAGTAATTCTTTAAAGAGTTAAACATTGTTGCATTATATTCTACGATTTATATGAATACTAATAGACAATTAGTATTAGTAGAAAATGTAAAACCAAATATTTAATAATACATTAATTTCGATCGTTTTAAAGAATTCGATACGTACGTATAATAATTATTTTGCATAAAATTATGATCTATTTTAATTTAAAAATATGTAAATCAAAAATAAAAATCTGAACACAATTTGGTAGAAATATAAATTAATTTAAGTTCGAATAATTTCGACTGTTTTTTTTCAACCGAAAATAATTTCGAAGATAAAAATATCCTCCATTGATATCTATGTAGGTCATTTTATTTATTTAATATGTTAATTGAACTTTAATTAAGTACAATTTCCGCAAAGTTAACAGAAATTATGAGATTATATATGAGATCAAACTCTTATCATTTTCACAGACGTTTTTCAGTTGAAGATAGTACATAAACTATTTCAAAATATAATCATTGTAAATTTCTATAATAAAATTTCAATATTAATTGCAATATTAATTCAATATTAATTCAATATTAATACCAATTTAGAACAATAGAACTTAATTTACTTCAAATATTTTCAATGTATCAATAGAAATACAAAACTAAGTTAATACTCTTATAATTTTTATTTCTGCACCTCGTTTTGAGAAGATAACATTACCTATCTACATAAAAACAATCAATAGTTCTAATCGATTTTAAGCTGCACATATGTTTGTTCACTTTGAAACTTGATATGTTTTTATATTGTCAAATGTTTTAAATCAACAGAGAAGTGTCAAATGGGTCAATTTCATATTAGCTGAATTGTCTTTTTACACTTTTAAAAAAAAATTCAGATGGCTTCATCTTCTTTATACATTTCATTATTTTTAGTGACAATTAGTCTTTCGAGAAATCTATATCACTGCAAATATGATGCAAAAGTGAGACGAGACTATAGGAACATTTTTGTTCATAAGAAAAATGCGAAAGGTGAGTGGATTCTGAATGTTAAATTTAATTGTAATTGTTTGAATAATATATATTTATATGAAAATTAATTAAAAAAGAATTAGGTATTCTATTATATACGTGTGTTAGGATACATTTACTGCAGATATGATTTTATTTATGACTTTATATGATTTATCTTCAATGTAATTCTTTAGTTTTAGCATATTTACATTAATAAAGATCCAAAATAAAATAAATTATGTATATAGTTTAGTTTATTTCTTTCACTGCCATTCCCAGTACAAATGGAATAAATTTGATAAGTAGAGATATCGGTCACGAGACATACCAGCATTCCTGAAGAATGAACAGGTCGTGAGTACTCCAATGATCCGAACAGCTTGGCTTCTTGATAATCCTCATAGTTCATGTCTAGAATATATGGAGCTTCTAGTTCTAAATCAATTTCTTCTGTTGCGTACTTGTTGACCTCATGTTGGTACAGTTGACAATAAAGTCCGTTACATCACATTAACTAACCCTGTACAACACAACTATAATTATAGAGAGGCTGCTCTACGAAAAGGTTTACCCGATTGTTGTTCACCATCATTTCAGGAATCGCTTACATGATTATATTTATAATTTAATTACCATTGACGTTTGCCATTTCTGCTTGTGATGTTATTGTAATACTTTACACTAATTCATTTAAATGCGAATTTTACAAAGATATATATATATAAGAAATGTTATTAAGAAGTTACATTTATTATTTAGGAAAGGGTAACTGATTATTTTTGGCTTTATATATTTAGATGGACACTTGAAAGAGGGTCCAGAGGAGAAGCGCAATCTTCTGCAGCATCACTATAGAGATAGGCGGCGTCCAGAAAACTACATGAGGTGCTATCGATCTGGGGGGAGGTACTTTTGCTACAAAGTTGGTCACCGAGGATCTCGGGTCCGGGGGAACATTTGAAACAAAGTTCTGCCGATTTTAGCCTAGTTGGAGACGACATTGATCAGATATGACTTGAGACTCTCAATGTTACAATATTAGTGTTTTGAATTTAGCTTCTTGATATTTGTTTTCTTTCTTAGAAACATTTTTGACCACATAAAAAATAGTTTTGTGTGTCAAATTAAGTTGACATTAATAATATATTATTTAGTTAAAATAAGTTCATTCATGTTCAAATATACACTTTCAAAATCGATGTCCACGTTTCTCAACTGCATGTTTATCGTATTGGAATATATTAACTCTTCTAAAAAGCGCGCATTACTTTTTGTTTTAAATAAAGGAAGTTGTTCATGATATTTTGAAACATTTCTGATATTTTCAAATGTTAATATTCAAAAAAGATATTTTATTAATATTTGAAATTCGAAATAAAATTGAGAAGTTTATTTTTCTCTCACTTTTACAACCTCATTATAATCAGGTTTCATTGCACAATTATACCGTCGATACGAGTTTAAGTATTTAAGATGAAATTTATAATTTATACATCATCAAATGACTTCTATACTCAATGCTCTAATCTTATTTAATTAGGTAGAATAAATTATGCAACATTTCTACATAATTACCGTTTGGAACATTGAGGTATCCATATGATTAAATAATTATATTTCAATAAATATTTCATTCTGCAACGAATGACTAATAAATGTAATAAATATAATTTTTACATTTAAAAAAATATATCTTATAATATTATTTTCCAAGATAAAAATTTATATAAATTATTTAAGAATAATTAACATTTTTATTACTTAAATAAAATTAAGTAGTATGCTATAATATTTATTTTTTATATAATAAGACTGTTTATAAAACATATTCAAATATTGTGAGGACTCGTCACCAGTCTGTGCATTGTATTAAACTCAATAAAACCGTTAATTAATCAATTTCTATAAACATTGAAAAGATATATATTTTTAATGGACGTATATATATGGTACAAGTATTTGTGAGAGCAGGGCTGGTTGTTACAATTTTTACATTTTATATTATTAAATCAGGTTCATTATTATTGAGAGTTATAATTTTAATCTACAGTTTACGAAGAACGTTTTTTATTAATTTATATAAATCTGCAACACTGAATTAACTGTTTATAGCACAGTTTATATAATATGCATTTATAAAATCAAAGTTGAGTGTAACAAGTACTTGTTTCTTTGCACCAGGGCCAAATAGTTAATTATTTCAACACGAATCATGAATTGGGATAAAGATCCATAATCGCAAAAGATAGCAACTTTAGTTGGATATAAACTTGTTGCTCTACTGAGACTCTATATAAGTCAAAATGACATATATTGAAATAAAATTTTCTTTGGCAAAAAGATTAACCTTTCGAAAGTATTTGCATATTATATGTATTATTATGTAAATTAAGGTCAATTTTAATATCAATAAATGTGCAGGTTATTCAAGATTATTCAACATTATTCGAATATAAAAATAATTTTTCATACTCAAAACAAATTAATAATACGTCTCGTCCTGAATGTAAAAGAAACGATATATAATTACAACACACCTCTGGTGCATCATTCATCTAAGCAAACACCTTTGTAAAGTATTTCAATTTACTATAGACCAGACTACAATTTTAAAACTACCTAAACATTGTGCTGCTAAAGCCGGATCAATTATATTTCTGGTTGAAATGAACACACACCCTTCCTTAATATAATCAGGATATAAGTACATCAGAGGCACTGTGCACTGAAGAAGAACTCAACGACGTTTACCTCACTACACTCCACTTCAGGGTGTTCGCTTGAGTGGGTAGTGGTGTCAGTCTCTGTGTGTGCATAATTTTCTTACAAAATATAAAATATCATCATTAATTCTCCAAATTGAAATGTTACAAATGAAGACAATTTCCCTCATAAAACAGGTGAGTTGATATTATTATATTTATGTTTACATTTTAATCTTTATTGTTTTAATAACATTTAAAAAATGTATTTCAAAAGTATTCAACTCAATAATTTGTAAAAAAAACTTCTACAGTAAATGCAAACACAAATGAGTAGTCCAAATACGAACCATATGTACCTATTCAAGAACCATATTTATAAAGTAAGAATATTTACGTATGGAACTCCACCTCAAAAAGCGAGCATAATATTATTTTAATCTTCTTGACCTCTATTTTCTAAATTCAACCCCCTCTTCCCCTCACAATAATATGTAGAATGAAGGGTCGTATACCCCAGACAGACTACAGGAGCTGCCTTTAGAGAAGGTACAAAACTCAATTCTCCCTGTCACCATTGTCAGAAGGTTGTAAACAGATGGGGAGCATATAACGTCAGCCTCTTTGTCGTTCGTCCCACCGCACACAACCCCACCGGCTTCTGCGAGGAGAATAGTCAAGTAGAGGCTCACAGCACCAACCATTCAAAGATGAGCCACACTGACGGTATATTATGCAAACTGACTGCTCTAGCTCTACCTCCGTGTCCAGCTCGTATTGGCTGCTTTTGAATTTTTGGCACCCCAAATACCCACCATTGGGGCCTCTAGGATGTTCTCCGGAGCTTCGACACACGTTTGGTTGCCCCAGGCTACCGCCTCAGAGCACACTGGGTAGACACTCTGATAATCATCAGCAGCCAGTGGGGAAATGTGGGGAAGAAGAAGAGAGAGAGAAAGAGAGGTCGCCTGACTCCTCCTCTCGATGGAAGGTAAAAAGTGAAAGGCCACAAGTGACGGTTGTCATTTCTTAGCTGCCAACGTCTGGGATGGAGGACAGGACGGAGGAGCTACTCTCTGATCCCTCTTCTGGCGTCAGTTGTCCTGCAATAAGTTGAGTTTATCCTAATTCATTTTTGTATTTCTATCATAAACAACTTAAACGAATTTCCTCTCTGATTGTATTTGATCTAAAAAGATTTCTTTCTGAATTCCACTATCGGTGACTAAAAATAATATCAAGCCGGCAAAAATTAAATACCTGTTGAAAACCTTTTTACGTTAGCATAATTCGTTTCTATTAATTTCAAACAATTATTTCGAAAAGTGTTTAACATTATGCATTTAAAGTTGGGTTTTATATTTACAGCTTTATCAATTTATTTACTATTTAGAGAAATGCAGAGAATAGATCCAGTCTAAGGAATACAAACCTGTTCCGAATTTTACACAAAATACTGAATTCTTAAGATGAACTAATGTTAGCAAATAATTCCTTATTTGAAGATTTTATTTATGATGATTGTATTTTTTCCATTTATTTTAATACTACGAGCGATAATATACTCGTCCTGAATATGAAACCTGTCTGAAGGAAAATATTGAGAAGTTTTCTCAACATTAAAACTCATCGTCGCAACACGTTTTTATAAAATGATTCACTTTAATTAAAATCACAGAGATCAAAACTTCAGAATACTAAAAAGTCTTCCAAAGATTTCGACACACGTTATAATCCAATTCCTTTGATGTTTATCCAACAAGTTCCTCATTGTTACATTATTGATTGATAAACATTTCTATTAGAGTTGTTTGAACCAATACATCAAAGATCTTTGTCTCTTTCATATTAAAATGACATTATTTATAGTTTTGGTTAGTCAATATATCGTATCGTTTTCAGGGACAAAGATTTAAAGGAACAATGAGTGAATAATTACACCTTAATGTTCTCATAAAACCAAGTTGTAACAGAGGGGTTTGGTGGGTGTGTTTACGAGATTAAATGTAAGAAAGATTTCAGGTTATCAGAGGCTTTGTGAAGTCAAATAGATTTATAAGGTCCCTAATTATTTTTTATACTTACTATAGACTGTAGTAGAGAGGAGATAATTGAACAGGGAAGAAAAGGGAACAGTCTCAATTAAGATAAATAATTATTTTAGTTAGGAAAAATTAACTGGTTTAATAATAAATTTAAAGTTAAACAAGTTTTACAATAATATAAGTAATTATTTTATTATGGATTAGGCCAATTAGATCTTCAGTTGTTTAATGTATTGAACAACATCCCTTGGCATTAAACTCATTTATTTCAACTCTATTGCAGCATCGGTACTCCAATAATCAATAAGTGTTGATTTTCCTTTCAGAAGTGGATCTATCTGCCCGGAATCATCAAGCTGGTTAAGCCATCTTACTTGTTAGTATTTGAGAACGGCCAAAGAGCCCTCTAATACTGTCAGGTAACGATGCCAGACCCAGTCTCTAATCGTCTCCTCCAATCAGAAAACGGTCTTTGAATTCTCGTCCAATGAGAAAAGAGAAGACCTTATTTTACTCGTATGTCACAATTTAAATCTATAATCAATATATCGATTATATAATATAGCAAGGGTGCAGTATAGCCTCTCAAATTAATTCAAAAGTTTGGTATTAACAATTTTATTCAATTATTGTAAAAACTATCGAGTAAAGGTTTTAATGGTAGGCACTGGAAAAATTCATTTTATTATTTTCTAAAATATTTATATAATATAATCTTTTTTACGTACTATATGCGTAGATTTTTTGTAGTTTTTTTCCAGTAATGTTTGAATAATAACACATAATAACATATTTTATGTGAAACATTGAAAATATTTTATTATAATAGCTTAATAATTGTGTTAACAAGCCCTGGTATATAGACACAATAGAAAAACGTTGTTTGCAAAAGTGTAGCGTCAATAAACTATTATGTGTTGCTTATTTATGTTTAAATCTTTTGTTCTCCCCTGAATATTATGTGACTCAGTCAGATTCTCACAAATTTACTCACTAAAAAATAGAAGCACCATCAAGATTATCGCTTCAGTTTCCCACAATAATAGATACTGCTAACTCAACGCTCCGACATTTAATAAAAGGGGTTGCCACATTATGTCCACATGGTAGTTATAGTCCAGGACCAATCATGAACACACGTCATTCATAGAGCGAGAGGGAGAGTTGTTTAACTAGAACACACATCGGGAAATGGAAGCTCCCCTTTTAGATCGAGGTAAAAAAGTGGAATGGAATTTCTAATGAGTGTGGAGACTCAATGGCTACCAACCTCAGTCTCAGAATGCTGACAGCAGTCAGGGAATATAACTGTGGATGTGCTGTCTAGCTTTTGTTTGACTGCATATTACGAGGTGGATAATCGATAAAATTCATTGCTTTGTATAATAAATTGTAAATTCATAATGATAGTATCGCTGGTTGCAAGAGTTATTGCTTTCCACTGTATGATTTTTTTATAATGTAATTACTGACATATGCCATTAACAAAAGCTTTATTTTGTATCAAACATAATATTATTTTGTATCAGTTTTTGGATTTTAATTTAGAACTATTTAATGATAAGTTATAGAAGGAGAATGTTTTGACGTATAAAACAAGGCCGTTTATGTTTCAACAAAATTTGTTTAGAGATTACTGCGTCTATTTAACAAATATAATACAAAACATATTTGTCTATGGGAAGGCAATAAGTAACATTTTAATTTGTTAATTCTTGTATATAACAAAAATTTTACAAACATTAAAATGTTTCTAAGAATTGGCATAAAAACGTTCTGAAATATAAAACTATTTAGGAATGATTCTTCGATCGTAAAGTATGATACTGTTGTGTTAAAATAGTTTTTAAAAGATTACTCGTTAGAAAAGAAAATTCTCACAAATAATTTTGCAACATATTATCGTCCGGTAGCTAGCACCCTCCAGATACAAGGAACTAGATACCAACATTGACCCCCCTTATAATTGTAGACAAGGGTGTCAAACATTCCCAAATGGACGTCAGCCGGAGTTGGAAGGGTTGGTTTGGACCACGGAGCATTTTTTGTTTTCCCAAATTAAAGAATAAGATTATTTGTACAATATTACGATACTTTACAAGGAAATGGCTATTTCTTATAAAATAAAAAGTTTTATTAGTTTAATAAGTCATATTAATACAAAAAGTGAAATCATATGTCATATTATTATATTATTTCAATGTTTAATAATTAATAACACATTAATATGACATATGTGTTCATTTTGTTTTAATACGACGAAATCAGTAATATAACAAACTTTTTAAAACCTAGTTAAAAATTTTATTTTATAAGAATTACCTTGATTTCTAGTAAAGTAACCTCATATTGTATAAATATTCTTATTCTTCGATATGGGAAAACAAAAAGGGTCTTGTTTGACCCCATTATCTACAATTATAGGGGTCAATGTTGCCATTTCGTTCCTTGTATCTGGAGGCTGCTAGCTGTGGAACTATTAAGAAAACAGTTTATTTTTATAGAAAAAACAATTTTTTAATTAATAAAAATTAATCCGACGTTGTATTTTAAACTAAAAAATTCTGAGCTCTGAATTATTAATTGAACAATTATAAGATTACTTAAACTTCACATTTTAGGTTATATTTTGGAGACAAGTTCGTCAACTGATCATTTTTACAATTTGTCAATTCTACCAAAGTGTTATTTATAGATTGGAAGAACACTTGTAAGAATAATTACAAGTTTCTAGAATTCATGAAAAATCCCGTCAAAGATTTACAAATTAGTAAAAATATTCCGAATGGAAATTTCGTTTATTCTAGAAAATAGTTAAACAATGAAATAATAAAATATATTCATCCTTTCAAGTCTTAATGTCAGAATTTCTGGGTCACTTTAGGCAAACCGTAAATTGGCTAAATATAATTTTTATTAATAATAATTTTTTCTCTTTCAAAATCAAATTGAATTCGCCCTGAAATATTTCTTAATTTCAATGTTTCTTAATTAGCCATTTTATTTCCAGGCCTGAAATAAAATCAATCTATTTAAAAAAAAATAAAATGCATCAGCTTATCATATTCAATATATATCCGTATTTATTATTTATTCTCTATAACAGAATCGTTCCTCTTTCTCAAATTGTCAGGGTTGTCTGTTCTTCTAAAAACAATAGAGTTCACATCGATTATTTATTTCCACAGTTCTTGTTCACATTTCGGGGTATCGAAAATAGCTTTGTATGTGTAAAATCAGGAAACTAAACTAGGTAAATACCTCCATTGTTTAGATTATAGATAGAAAGGAATATCTTTACAGACATAATAATAAGTCATTTTTAGGCTTAGTTATTTTTATGGTAAAAGTTGATAACGTATGTTTTCTGTCACAGAAGATGGCTTTTTAATTAACGGCTCAGTTTTTAACTTATAGAAATAGTTGTATTATTTATACTAAAAAGATATGTAGTTAAAATATAATTGACCGAAAAAGATTTAAAGTTTATAAAAAAATAGTTCGTTTTATTTTAAAAATATTTAGTTGAACAAAGAAATCAACCATTTCAGTTTTCTAAATGAATAAGTACACAAAGATTTATAAACCTTTATGCAGCAATGAAAAGAAATAGAACTTCTTAGAAAATAAATTACTACAGCGTCACTATTTATTTTTTATGAAGTTAAATACGCATTTTAATTAGCTTTCAGTTTCAATCAACTGATTTAACTTATAACTGCGAGTTTCAAACTGGTTATTGTAATTCAATATTTACGACAATTTTATTAACATGTGTGAGGTGTGTTATCCATGTATTTTTCAATATATAAATATGAATTATAAAGAACTATTATGAATATTTGCAATGATTCAAATTTAAATATATATTTTGTTTTTATAAAGATTTTTGACAAGTTTATCTACATGGTTATAAATTAATTTTCTACATAAAATATTATTTAAATTCATTTACTTTAAAATGAGATAAGAAAGAATAAATATAAATATAAAATAAAAAGAATGAAATATATATAAATTAAGAAAAAATATCATGTATCAATGTTGAAATATTTTGAAAGTGTTTCGCATAGGAAATATCAAATGTGTTTCTTGATTAAGAGTATATTATTTCAATTCTTTTGGATTAAGTGAATTCTGTTTAATAAACTAAACTTATCGTATATGATATGATATGTTGTGATATGATATGTTGTGATATTATATGATATGATAAGATATATGTTGTGATATTATATGATAAGATAAGATATATGTTGTGATATTATATGATAAGATAAGATATATGTTGTGATATTATATGATAAGATAAGATATATGTTGTGATATGATATGATATGTTGTGATATGATATGATGTGATATGATATGATATGTTGTGATATGATATGATATGTTGTGATATGATATGTTGTGATATGATATGATATGATATGTTGTGATATGATATGATGTGATATGATATGATATGATATGTTGTGATATGATATGATATGTTGTGATATGATATGATATGTTGTGATATGATGTGATATGTTGTGATATGATATGATATGATATGTTGTGATATGATATGATATGTTGTGATATGATATGATATGTTGTGATATGATATGATATG
>JAUZNC010028304.1:0-21621 GCA_034780395.1 Vannuccia rotundouncinata | reverse complement strand
ACAACCCAAAATGATTTCACATATTTTATGGTTCGAGCTAACACACGTTTTTGACCTTTTTGGTCTATAATAATATTCAATAGCGCATTCGATATTTTATCAAACGATATAGAAATCATGTCCAACGAATGAATTAAGTACCTATTAAATAAGTATTAAATACCTATTGATAATAATTTTATTATTCATCTCTCCAAACGCAAAATGGTACAATCAATACAATATAATAATTTAAATCAATATTATGAAGAAAAGTATGTTGTTTTTTATAGTTTGAAGACAAAGAAATCAATGCTGAGCCGTAGACGCATTGATAATTTGTCGCTTAAATAAATCGCTTAATTTTTTAATTTATAACGATATTGTCAATCGTTGAATTTCAAATATTAAAAAAAATTAAATCAATTAATTCACAAACATTATGGTACTGCGAACATTCGGCGAGTCAATGTTTTCGACCTCAATTTTAGAAAATAAATATTTCAAAAATACAATATATGTAGACTCAACGAATGAAAGATTCCTTAGACAATACATATCTACAAAACAACTTGGGAAATCTCTTGAAGAATTGTCTAAACTTGAAATTAATGATATTTTGTCAACATTCTTTATTTCTCTTAGACTTAGAAAACCCGATGGTGAGAAGTGCACCAAACAATCAAGAGTGAATATTCGATCAATAGAATATTGGCCAACATCCATGCAGCCGAACAATTTGATATAGTAAAGGATAAAGAGTTTACTCATTCACGAGATGTCTATAGGTCCAACTGGAAGTCTTAAAACTGAAATTGAAATTAAAATTAAAATTGAAAGCGGAGGGAAAAATATGATCAAACATTATGATGCCATTCCAAATTCAAAATCGAAAAAATTAAAAATAGTTTCTCAACATCTATCCCTGTCCAACTTCGTTGTTGGGGTGGCTAAATATAATGCTATAATTTTGTCGACGTGGTTGTGAAAATTTGGTTAGCATGACCAAAGATACTTTCAAAATAAATTATATTCATCAACTGGTCGAAAATACATTGTACAAGAAATTGATGGGGCAGCTAAGAATCAAATGGATTCATATGGAGGTCGCATATATGGAAATGCAATACTCAATGAACGCTGCCCAATTCAACTATTCTCTAAATACATCAATAAATTGAATCCAGAGAGTAATAGGTTGTGGCAGAGGTCCAAGGACTCTTATAACGAAGCTGAAGAAACGTGGTACCAAAATCGTTCGATTGGAAAATGTGTTATTTCTACATTTATGGCAACTATATGTCGAATATGCAATATTGACCAAAAATATACCAATCACTGTATTCGTGTGAGCTGTATTAATATCCTCAAATCTAAATTTTCTGATTCTGATGTTATGGCATCTCAGGTCACAAGTCTCAAACTGTCACTCCCTCAATCTGTATGAACGAACAACAGAAGAGGAAAAGGAAAATGATTGATTGATTAACTAATTCCGTTAATAAATTAACAAATCCACAGTTTTCTTAAATATCCTTACCAACTATAGAGTCTGCAGAATCAAACCTCGATCTATTCAATATAGATAATTGTGTTTGTGACGATTTTGATTTTAGTTATTTTGATGCAATAATTACAAAAGACTATCAAAGTTGTTCAAAAGTCATGAATATAAATTCCTCTCATGATAATAATGGCCAAAGCACTGAATCTAAAATTGTCAATAATTATTATAATTGCACATTTAATCGTTCATGTATTTGTTGTTTTATTCTAGAAACAATCTTTCCATTATTTATTTTTACTCATTTCTAGCCAGCTATTTTAGTTTTTTTCAGCGAGCTATATTATATTTGAGCGGACTATATTGTTTTTAAATGTTAATCAATTAATCAATTAATAAAGTCTATTGTTTAGCGACATACATAAATCTATATTGTCTTTTATGAATGTAAGAATAATCAATTCAGCAATTGAAAGTTCTTGTTCATATAGAGAATGTAGTTTAAAATTCGATAATATATTATTTTGGATTTTTCAGCAAGCTATATTAGTTTTTTACAGCGACTATATTTTATATATCAAGCTAAGATCATATAGTCAAACACAAGATTAATACGACATTAATATGGAGTAATGATCGCGTAGCTGTATGGCTATTATCGAATTTAAATTTAACTCTATGACAATGTGAGTAAATTTATTTATAAAATAATTTATAAGTGTAAACCATAGACATTACACTTCTATATAACTACAAAATATAGGGTATGGATATATATTGTTTTTGTCATAACTGGACTGTATTTTGCTAGTCACGGGTGCAAAATTACGACAATATGAAAGTGAGAAATTTTTTATCTGGTTGAAAAAGAACGAATTTACAAAAAATCATAGAGAAAAAACACCGAAAAAGCTTGAGACGAAATGTCCTAAGTTACGTGATCATGGAAAACTACTTCAGAAAATTAAATAAAATCAACGAATACTTTTCGCAACGATATAAATCGTCTTTCGAGGATATGAATTTTTGTTGGTTCGAAAATAAGAAGATCGTAAGTCAAGTAAGTTTGGTTTATTGTCTAAGTCTTACACAAACCACTGTTTATAAGTGTCGGCTTGTACAATAATAGGGGGAAATCATTCTGAAATCGATATCAGAAGTGTATAATCTGGTCATAAGTCCAATTCTGCTCATGGAATTTATAAGCGCGTCGAAGACGGTAAAATGGAAGATATGGCCATGGATTTGTCGAAAGCTATAAGTATCGCGGGTAACGAATGCTTTACTATTGACTATAACTCCGACGACCAGTGGATCCAGAATGAAGTCATAAATCTGGAAGAAACCTACACGAAAGGGTAACGTGACCATTAATATCAATAAGAAGAAGGAATTTAGCGGTATACATTACATTTGCTGTTCTACATTGAAATTTAATGTTGTACGCTTTAAAATGTTATTGGTTATTTAAATAAAGTTATTATTGGATACATTCTCTATATCACTTGATGTACATTTCAAATATTCACTAGGAATACGGTTAAAAATTCGATAATATTTATTATTTAGATAACGAAAAACACCTCACCGATTGACAACACTATTATTACAATATATATATTTTTTATTTTTGAATTTGAAATGTTGATATTTTATTATATTTATGTGAATATATTCTGCACTTGCAAGATTTAAAATTGATTTAAATATCATAACAATTTATAATTTGGCATTGAGAATAATTATGCAATATACACTTTTAATTGATTTGTTGACAGAACAAGACAATCTGTTATATTTCAATTAGTCATGTGTTT
Organism: Vannuccia rotundouncinata; assembly: GCA_034780395.1. Taxonomy (NCBI): domain Eukaryota; kingdom Metazoa; phylum Platyhelminthes; order Proseriata; family Coelogynoporidae; genus Vannuccia; species Vannuccia rotundouncinata. The sequence goes on along the minus strand of JAUZNC010028304.1, from coordinate 18,321 downwards.
AATACAAATACATTGACAAGAGATTTAATTACAAGTTTTCAAAAGTAAAAGATATGACAATAACAATGACTTTTCGAAAACTAATCATGGTATTAATGATATATTCAATACATCCCATTAAGCATATTTGGGGATATGTTAGAAAAGTTGATGACAAAAACCCGAAATGCAAAAGAATAAGGTGTCTATTTATGGAACCTATGGCTGAATACTTTTACTCATATAATTGCTGCCCGAAAGGAGATTCCTGCTGTAAGTCAATCAAGCCCTTTGGCTGGTTACTCTTGATAACATCTGGCTTGGTAGTATTGATCACTATCGCGTGCTGTATTTGGTATATTATGAAGATAGTTTCCTCGAGGAAAAATAAATCTAATCCCAATTTAAACAGTGAATTAAATCCCATTTTAGAGAAGAAATGAGCTAATAGCTAGTATGATTTTAAAATCGAAGTACCTTATGTGTGTACCAATTCGGCTGTTTTATTTTATTTAAAAAAAAATTAACAATTACGAAGGGGCTGCCTATTATCTGAGGATATTGTATTATCATTCTGCTTGGAAGAAAATGTAAGATGATTATCAATTCAACTGATAAATTTAATTTCTTTTTTTATTTCTTAACCCTTTTTCATAAACTACACAATTACGAACGGGTTGAACATTATCTGATGATATTGTATTTCAATTCGGTTTTGGAAAAAAGGTGTTTATTTTCAAATGCAACTAACTACACATTTTTATTTTGTTAAGCCAAAAATTTAATAGTGTAAGTATTTTATAATATTAATTGTTATAAAATATTATAAAATTTCTATTTTATTATACGGAATTTTTTTTTAATTTTAAAAGTTAAAAGTTAAAATTTAATAGACTATATTTAAAAAGGTAAAACTTTAAAACTTTAACATTAGTAAAACTTTAATGAGCCGATGATTATAATTTAAACTATAATTTGACATAAATTTTTAGTCTTTTAGATTGCGAAATAGTAAAATATCATCTCGTCAACATGAATAATAATTATAATTACTTCGACTCTGGATTACAATTAGAGTGAATTTACAAATCAAATCAACAAAAGATTTGTAGATTATGGTATACTAGGAAATTTTCTTAAAATAAACTATGAAGAGGATAAAAATCCCATAGTTAAAAACCCTTCCCTTCACGCAGATGCACATATTTTTACATAGCATAGCTATAAGACATATATGGTTCAAGTTGTTTAATGTTTTCAACAAAAATATATCCTTTCAACGGATTCAGGAAAAGTATTTAGTACTATAGGCGGTGCAGCACCATCTAGGAGGAATTCCTCTTACTTAGAAAAAAATACTTACATAATATGTTTGATTTTTTTCTATCAAACTATTTCCTCCCAATCTGATACACTGAATCAATATAACTATTAACTAGAAATACAAATAATAAATTACGTTTAATGATAAAAATATGCCACATTTAAAATTTTTAAATATAAGTGAATTTAATTTTTTCGTTAAATTTAGAAATGTATCAAAAATGAAAGATTAGATCGATATTAAAAAAAATTATAAAAAATAGTTTTATAACTTTTTAGCGTATTTCTGAATCTCGTATCTCAGCTAAGCCAGGATTTGTATAGAAAACGTTCTTAAATAAGAAAAACTGACGATAGTGACTCACCCTTGGAGCACAAATTCGGATGGATCGATTCCTCCATCCAGTGAACGTGTTGGGAAAGACCAATGTCTCCCTGTCCACTCCACCTGGGACCAACTCCAGTCCTCGAGAGGGCGTCCAGAATGCTGAACGTATGAGTCGGGTAACGGAAAGATCTGGACCTTCGTAGACGTCCAGAGGTCGTGGATCATGGGTGTAAGTTGCGATCCATTCAAGATCATTATTAAATTGACTAACCTAAATCAAATGTTATAGGACATTTTTGAACATTTATTATAGTGCGTTTTATAGAATTATAAGGTTAGATATATTGATTTAAAAGATAAATGTGATGAATAAGGCTCTTTATATAGGGCGTAACAAAACAGTACCACGAGAAAAATTGTGATAATATAGAAATTCACATATTTTCAATAATAAAAATAAAGGTACAAAAATATCAATGTAACAAAACAGATGCCAATATTTTGTCTAATTTCTACGCCAATAATTTTCTGAGCACCTTGCATATTCCGAACTTAAAACATTTCACTGATTAAAACCTAAAACAAATTTAGATCTTATGTTAGCTAATTTATTAAGTTACATTTTTTTGAACCACGTAAATGTTTTATTATTGAAATTAGTTTATGTTAAGATAAATATCTCCGTCAAGATAAATAATATGTTCTAATTATATTCAATTTAATAATCAAAGAATTCTCTTTTATTTACATTGAATTAAAAATTGTTAAACCCAATTATAGTATATCCATTAATTTTTAAAGTGAGCGCTTTTAAATATGAAGATCAACTAACCCACAACAACTTCAGACAATAAAACTATTAGGTGAGACATAAATCTTTTTGTGCGTTTTTAACGACTTTTCGCTTCTCACAAAACGAATTTATGTTTTTTATTAACAGCTTCAAAGTTCGTGAACTCACATTAACAATGGCAGATCTCAAGTTGTCCCCGTTTTCCAAAACAGCTGTGTTGATACAGTCTGAGAAGGTGGTCACAGTTTTTCCCTGATTTAGTAGACCACTGATACCCCGAATAAGGGCAGAAATCGCTTCAACAATTTGAACCTCTTTACTCTGAAATAATGATTGGATATATTTTGATCTATTCAAATAAATTTACAAATAATTCTCTTGCTTTTATATCTTTTTATTTATCCTAACAAAATATTTTTGTTTGATTTTGTACAAAATGAATCGTATTAGGCAAAAAAGTTAGTTACGATCATTATCTTCAATTAATTGTCTTCCTACATTTTACGTCCTCTTAAAAAAATTTTTGATTTGAGTATTTCTCTTCTTTGAAAAATATTTGAATTTTATTTTTAAGATTCTAAATTAATTCTAAATTAAGATTTAATTTAGATTTCTATTTTGACTTGAAATACTAATTTGACTTAAATTTTTAATCAAATCAGAAATATGTCCACTTCTATTACATTAAATATATACTTGAAATTATTTAAATTATCATTTATTTTTTTCTATTACAGGAAAATAAGCAGTTTAGAAAATATACCAAATAATAACAATAGTAATATATTTTCCAGTCTTCATTCGATTTGACAAACATACTCGTATACATAATCATTTGAGTGTTGAAGTGTATTTGGTGATCAATATATAAATTCAGTTTGCCCGTTAGAATATAATTTGTGTTATAGTTTTGTATCACAAAGGTTACAAGCTAATCCCCTATACTATATCTGTGCAATATTTTCGTTTAATAAACGAAAAAGATATTAATTTGATTTCAGTGATCGTATTTAATCTATTCTGATAAAGAGATCAGAATCTTAATTTCTCTGTAAATACTAAACATATTGGAATTAATTAATATTGATAAATAAATAGTTGTCCCTAAATTACAAACATACTGATTTAAATAATGGATTAATTGGAAGAATTGTACAGATTCAGAAGGCATCCATGATTGAAATTAGATATAAAACTCTTGTTTGCTCATTGTGTCTCTATTTTCGCAATTGAATGATTGTTGAAGTTAACAACCTTAGTTGATCTGGATACAGACGGAACACCATAAATTGCGGAGGACATTTTTATTTTCATATAATGACGCACGCATCAATGTAGGGGCCATCTTCATCACTGCTTATGCGATCTGTTACCTTTTTAAGGGACCTCTTGAGAAATTCCGTTTGAAATAAAACAATAAACTTGGATTCGTGAAGAATTTGTCCCTTGAGCTAAAAATAATTTTTTCTGCATTTTCAATGGAATGGACACCTTAAGGTGAAACCATATAGAACCGGACGGATTCGATTTCAAAATTATATAAAATGCAGGATAACCCAGTTCTACATGGGATTCCGGTTTATATACAGCACACAGTGGGTTTCTCTAGACATTCTGGCATACTTCAATCCAAATAATTCTTTTTTAGAAACTCGATGAATGTATTCACCAGAACTGTCCTCTTTAGGTCAGTTGAGGGTTTAGACCGAATTCCAGAAAACAGTGTCAAACAGTGTCAAACAGTGTCCGTAAAGCTCAAATACTAACCAAGATCATGTTAGATGTTTTGGATTTTGACTAGTCGCTGACGATTGTAATCGATATTTGGAAAACGTATTCTTTCATGCATTAACGATATATAAATAAACGAATAGTCATATATATTGACACATATATAATCAATACAAACTGATAATATCTATTATAAAAAAACGGAATTCATAAACAAAATCTCACTCAGACGAATATTTAAGATCTTAAAAAATCTTTAAAGTTGAATAAAGCTCCCATAGAATTTAATTACATCTAAATACAAAATTCGTGCATCAAAATTGCTCAGTTCAAATAGTTAATTAAGTTTCACATCAAATTGAGACAAAGGATTATATATATTTTTAATTTGAAGTATGTAAATAGTTAAAACTTACAAGTTAGAATGAAGTCGGAGTCCAACTAAAAATATTTACCTTAACATTGGCGGGATCACATGTTCCATAGATGGCCTCATTTCGCTTATTTTTACAGGGGTTGACTCGATCTAGAGTAAGACTGCGAATGATGACGATGCTGGCATAACTGGGAAGATGATCCAAAATTGTTGAAGGAACAATCCCACTGTCCACTATCGTCCAGAAGTAGTGACGTTGAAACACAAGACTGAAATTTGCCTAGGAACCAGAAATATGTTACCATTTTAAATACTGATTGTTTGTATATAGGGTATAAACTATTTCATTTTCAAAGTCGAACATTTTCCAATTATTTTCATATTGGCAATTAAACTGACAATTTCAAGATATCGATTTTTCAAGCAAATATGGGGGACGTAAAAATAATTCAAAAACATGATATTGTTATGCTTACATGTCGGATAATTCTATTTATATTGGCTGGAGAAAGCAAGGTCAAGTGATTGTGAATAATTCCATGAACCTTATTTTTCAAGAACGCTGCTATTTCAGAGTCTGAAGTCAGTAATTCGATTTTCTTTGCGCGCACCACGGAAGTGGTAGACAACTTCTTAACTGCAGTCAGTAGTATTTTCAAATCTAAATTTGAAAGAACTCTATTTATTTTTAAGTAAAAAAATCATTCATTAGTGTAAAGTAGAAAGCTTTATTTTAAAAACATTTTTTGTGTAAACATTTTATGATAGAACTTTTTTGATAATTCAGCTCTAATTTCTATTTTTTATTTACACATTTTTAAGAAATTAAATAATATTCTATTATTTTTGAAGATAAATACAAAATATCACATGAGAAAATCAAGAATCTGCAAACAAAGATTTTTTTATTAATTTATGTTGGAATTCCACAGAAACAATTTAAAGATAATTTAAAATATTTGTTTAGAATTATTAAATAATTTCTATTCAATCGAATTACTTCTATTTAAAGATTTTTTCATTTTAAAGGTAAAAAATATAATTTTTTAACTCGTGATGAATTTATAACAATAATTTAATATATTTTTAAAATTATATTTTAGCAATATTTAGCAAATTTTACATTTTATAAATAGTTTTTTTTGTAACATAACTGTATTGCTACCATTATTCAAACGATATTTTCAATATTTATTTTCTTAATTTTTTAATTGAATTTTTTTAACTAAGCGTACTTTGTAATAATATAAAAATCATTATTTGACTAACATTTTCATCATAGGTTGTCTAGGAAAAAATCTTTTATAAAGAATTTATATTTTGTACATTGTAGCATTGCAAGATATAAAATGAAACCGCATACAATTATAACAGATTTTAATAATAGTTTACTTATTATCTAATATGACGGAGTGTGTCAGAGAGATACAAAATAAAATTTAATTAATTAAAAACCTATATAATAATAAAAGCATAATAAAAACATTCTGTGATAAAATTACAGTAAAATACAAACCAAATTTTAAAAAGAAAAATTATAAATTTAATTTGGTTTGGTTTGTATTGTAGTTTTTATTAGCGGATAATTTTATCACGGAGAGTTTTTATATTTTACTTTTATTGTTATAGTCATTTTGTATTAATTGTATTTCTGTTTATTCACCCGACGGTATAATCACCCCGACAGTTAATTACAACGGGGCAATATAAAACAAAGTCACTGAACTGATGGTTCATTTGGTCTTCAGTCAGTGAAGTTATGTAGTTCAACAAATGATTGCGGTTTTCATGGACTGTCTGAAATATCATGTCAAGACTGCTAAACCTTTGTAATAACTTGCTCCTCACAGAAATTGGCGACGAGGAAAACATGTACACTAAAAATATGCAATCATCAAATAACGGATTATACCGTTATATTTGATCAACTAAAACGTTATATTTATAAAGCATTATTTTTTGTTAACTTTAGAATACATAAATAAATGTAACAGATAACACTTTCTTAATAGTTAAAATTTTATATAAAAGATTCTATCCTAAAATAATGAATATAATGAATATAATGTTCTAAAATATAACGGTTAATTTTCTAAAATATTATTTTTCCGTGATGTTTTTGTGTGTGAGAACGAACGAATTAATTGTTATATATCCAACATACGTGTTCAAGTGGGATAGCATACTGGGTCACCCGCTTTTTTATGACAGTTCCTGATGAATTGTGAGTATCGTTCGACATTAATACTGCCTCCATCTTCTAAAATCTCAGGATAATGCATCTCTTTGAAGTTGATCGTAAATATGATTTGATTCCTTTATTTCTGAAATCGGACTTTGTAAAGTGCTAGGTCTAGTTATTGTATCAACATAATATCAACCGGTACCAATTGTTGTGGAAAGTGTGTACATTTTGATTTGTACTTTTTGACAAATCATCGATCATTCGATGGGCAACAATGAACTCTGCGTTGAACGTCTGAGATTATGGCGTACTCACCTTGCCATGACACTGGTCTTTCCCAGTTCTTCGTATACAACTTCGTTAACTGCAGTACTAATCGAAATACGGTCATCGATCATCTTCTTCTAGAAATTTAGTAATTTCAATATTCTTGGACTCCGGGACTTTATTTATCTGCAATACTTGTACTCTTCTAATTTTAATAAAGTCATCTCCCAATGCATTTGTCAATGTAATGTGAATCTGTACACTTGAATCTTTGCACTTTTTATGTGAAAATTTTATAAACATTACACTATAACTACAACTAGATCTGTAATATAAAATTAAATGCTAAGAGGCGTGTTAGGCAAAAAAAATCTGACTATAACTTCAAATTTACTAATCAAATTGATGTTTTTGTGTAACACTCTGGCTAAGTATTTTAAATGCATTATTATTAGAATGTTTAGATTATTTAGAAAGTATGTATAGGATAATCTACGTGTTTTAAAATGATCTGAAAAGAATTTCCGATCCACATTATATGGCATATCTGATCCTTCATTTATTTCTGTGGCTTTGAATTTGAAAGTAGGACATTATTTTCTTTAGTACTTTACCTTCTTTTCTACTAAATACTGTATTGACGACGATGGAAAAGTTATTAGCATGTTTTAATATATCGGACATGAATGACATCAATCTTGAAAAGATGCTAGAACTTTAGCCCTGCCATTTTATTATGTATGTAATTCAAAATTTAATACCTGTTGATGAATCGTACCACACTAAACAAGTCTTGAAGGGGTTGATGTACATGGTTTTAACGGCCTGCATTACTGACGTCATCCAGAAGTTTTCAATTGAGAGAGACCATCCTATGAAAAGGTTAAGTTTTATAAACTTATTAACAGTGGTGTTTCATTATTTTGGTATTATCATTTATTGAACCAGTTTTGTATTTAAATCAATTTTTTTTCTTTGTATTGGTTAATTGTGAATAAAATTTGCCTATAATTTGATATTTTGAAGAAAAGAATCATGAACGGTTCATTAAAACTTAAGTTCAATTTTCACGGCAGAATAAATTAACTGATTAAATTACCAAAATATTTGTTGTCGTAATTTACAACAACAAAAAATTATAATCTTTAGAAACTTTTGAATAAAATAATATTTCCATTCTATCATATTTTAATGTTTCTTTGCTTTGTTCCAGTACAATTTTCTGAGTAATGATTATTTTTTGAAACCCAAGATTAACTAACAGTTTCCAAAGAGGAATAGCAAAAACACGAAATTAATACCTACCATGATTTTTCAATTACTAAATGGATGATTTTGAATACTTTAATGTGAAATTGATTTAAATAATTTTTTATGTGTTATATGCTTTAAATAAATATCCATAATATATATCTAAAAATTTTATTTTCAATATATATGCATAATTATAATTTTCGGGTAACGTCAATTTAAGGTCAATGTTTTGAAAATCAATTTTATAACATTTAAACATTATAAATAATCATTGTAAACCTTTTTGTAGTTGATTTTTAGTTAATTTTAATTGTTTTTTTTCACATTAATAAAACAAAGAAGCAAGCATGATATGTGGAAAAATGAACAGTAGCGTGATTACAGAACAATGTAAACTTCGTCATATAAATGCTTAAAAAGTATGCATATAAATTATCAGATATAAAATTTCGACAAAAAAACTACTTAAATAATATATATAAGTCCTAGATCCTTCAGGCAGCTTATTGTGGGCAATGTTCATACTTACAATAAAATACTTTAAAGAAAGTAAATAGTATTTGATACAAAATTTATCCATAATACATCAACAACCTAAATTATTATGTAAACAAGTTCAACTTAAAATTATCCATGGTTATAATGTCAAATTTAAAATAATAAAATTAATTGTGTAAGATTCAGTCACCTTGCGATAGATAGACAAACAGTTCACCGACAATCTTGACAAGTGATGACACAGTGGACACTACAACAAAACACATCATTTCTTCTTCATCTTTCGTTCAGGATCTTTTCGGCACATGTAACATAGGCCTCGAACGATCCTGCAGACCTGGAGCTGGCCGTTGAGCCTCATATGAAGGAATAACAGATGCGATAAGTCTCTTGCCGTCTGTACGAGGTTGCAAAGAAATAGCCGATTGCTTGTGAGATATTTACAAACGACATACAACGATTACAGTGCTATCTTTTTGACTAGACTGTGACCGTGTACGCGATGACTAGCTTGTTCTTTACGTCACCCACTCCTTTGATTCGTTGTAGTAAATAATAGAACTCGGCTTGAATGGTGGGTCCCATTCGACTTCTGTCGCTGAATGCGCAGAACTAGTACCACTTTGCTGTGCTGTGCTTTATACGAAACGATTTGAAGTGTGTCTTCAGGGGTGTAGTCGAACTGAGTGGAAAAAAGCTGTCTATCTCGATTGCCTCTCAATCGTAACGAAACCTCGCGTCGATTGGATCGATTGTACGAAGCAATTTCATGTTGCTGGCTAGCAAACTTCGGGAGAATTCCAAAGAGCAGAAATAAATGCGTTCACCGTAATGTTGTGAACAAGTGAACGCTTTCTTTGATCATATTTTCTTGTGTACATGTCAAATACATGTCAAATATATGCTAAATTTTAAACCATTGTCAAGTGCTGGATATATCGACATCTACCTAGATATGGGTATAATTGCTCATCAACTTTAACGGAACCTGTCACACCTGAACCAAATTAAATTGTTGAGAATATTGTTAATATCGAATATTGCAAGAAGCGCAGACAACCCACGGAGCTATTTCCGGCCTTTCGATCCCGAATGATGAAACATTTCATAACACAGTTGTCCACATGGACTCGCGAACAATGGACCTGGATAATTCATATTATAATTATATATTACTTACTGCATATTAACAGTTAAAATTTTATAACCACTACTTTATAGAAAGCTGGAATGAATATTATATTGATAGAAATTTTATAACCGTTTTGCTTTTATCGAATGTTTCAGAAAGGAATTTTTTTATAGCTACATTATTTTTTTACAAGTAGTATTTATAATTATCTAAATATGAATATTTTTATACCAATGAAGATTTTTTATTCAAGACATTGCAAAAGTTTTTATAACAATTAGGTACTTCGGATATCGTAATTAATGTCTCTATTAACCTTTTATTCGTAAGACAACGTCCGAAATAAAAACGTGGAAATCAATAGTAAACTGTTAAAAATATATAAAATTGACTTAAATAAACAATTCTCCAAAAAACATATAGTTTAAATATAGCATACGCGACAATAAGGTCTCATAATATGTATAACGATTAAATGAATTTACTTGTGCAAAGATATATTGTCCGATTTGGTCTACTTTACAGCTCTATTTGTGGGCCGAACAAGGTCTAACTTTTTGTTTTTTTGCTCGTTTTTATTTCGGACATAATTTAATCAAGTTTGCCGATCTAGAAAAATATTATTACGATATCAATGACAATTATTATCTGGCTTTCTAAGATCTTAAATAAAAATGTTCAACCAGAAATTGTAGATTCTCTGAAAAATTCTTCATTTTTACATTAAAAATTGCATTAGACAAAAATATATTAGTTCACTATATTTTAATAGTCTTTATAAAAATGTATTTTATCTTTTTTTGAATTACTTTTTTAAAATATTCTAATCACACATTTTTATGTTTTTCTTTTCCTTAAAACATAGCCCTTATAATCTTGATTAAACTCCACAGATTACTCTTACCTGAGGGGTCAATTTTCCTGTCGCCAATTTCTGTCAAAACATGGAGATGGGGAAGTCGAATAATTGCGGCTTGCTTAGAGATGGCATCGACTAAAGCAAACGGTCCCACACTCACTAATCCCCACAGATCTACTTGAGAGCACACTAAAAAGGAAAATCTTATTTGTCAACTTAAACGATATTTAAATGTATCATATTTGGGTTTTATTTATACAAAATATTACTCTATGGTTAAATTTTAAGTTTTAAATCTATGTACATATGTATTGGTTAATAATTTGAAATTTCAATGCATGCGTATGCATTACAAAATTTATTTTTAATTCATAATTTCTGCTGCTCTAAAATTTAAGATGCCAGTATTATCAAAAGACGAAAGAGTTAAACTAATTCTTAAAAGTGGTAATCCAAATTTATCTCAGCGACAATTGATACATTATTTAATGAAAGTCATAATCGGTAAATAACACTGAGCACTGTTTCTCGTTTACTTTCAAAATTCAATTTCTAATTCAGTATTACTTTATTTCTAAAGAATTCGATTCAATCAACAAACTGTTAAACCAATAAAATATTTACACTTTTGTACAATTACATACTTTTCGTTACCAAATCTTTATTTGCATGTGATAAATTTCTAAATTTTATTATTATTTATAATGTCTTTATTATTTCAAGTCCTAATATAACTGATTTTTTTAAGTAGTATTTTAATTACTGACTAATAACCACAACTAGTTAATAGGAGCAATATTTCATAATCATTCTTTTAAAGCAGATATTTGTAAAAAACGATCAATTAACTGAAAAAATAATTTAATCAAGTTCTTTAACAAACATGTTGATTTAAAAATACTAAAATAGTACTGAAGGGGGTGACTCCATTTAATTATTACCATCCACATGTTAAAATTAGTGTTCTAATATGTGATTCATTCCATCCATAATTAAGTAATTAAATAAAAAATAAAGAAAGAATTAAAACATAGATTTTGAGTTTCTTATATGCTACCTTGTTGTAATGCTTCAATACTATCGCTGTCTTTTATCCACATGTAAACCGGAACAATGGAGTGTCCACTGATCGATGTTTCATTAATAATTCGTTCGATGCGAGTTTGGTTGAGATCCACTGAATTTTCAACTAATATACCTGTCAAAATTAAAGAACAAATTAAAACTTTATCTTCAGCATAGTATAAGGTGGTGGTAGTTTTATGTTCAGTTTATTTTTAAGCGTTTAATATATCATGTTTAATACCATCTATTAATTTCATAAAATTTGTAGTTAACTATTTCTTTTATTTTTAAAATTATGTATTTCAAATAAAAAGCATATTATAAATAGTATAATTTAAAAAGCTCTTAAATGGAGACCAGTTTCCCAATTACGCCGATATATTTCGATTATGGGTGGTTGTAGGTAAAATTTGTTTTTTATTCAATTTATGATTATTAGCAGCATTGTTTAAATAAAGAATATTTTACACAATTCTTGCATTTTATCGGCATCATTTCTAAAGTTAAAATCACGCTGATGTATGTACTTCCAACTAATCTATTTGAATAATTTCTTCTTTATTTTACTGAATAAATCATAAATTTCTATTTAAGCTAGAATAATATGACATTGACATTATTTTTGAATTTCTAATTCACTTCTACCAATAACTTCTATTCACAAATGTTAGACCCCTGTTTCTAGTAAAAATTAAAACAATTGAGAAATTACATAATTTGTTTAAAAGATGTAGATAATTATTATGTAGATAATTATATATTCTAGATAAGTTTTGAACTTTTGAAACTGGGGATGACAATAATATATCAATAATTTTTATTTAGGCTAGTAAGTGAAATTCCTTAGATAATTTTCTAATATTTATTTTTTAACTATAAAATAAATTTTTATTTTTGAAAGAGATTATATTATCTAGATGTATCACCAACAAAAAGAATCAAGGCTTACTCCATTTTCAATATATAATTATATAGTTTTATTAATTTTTTTTTAAATTTCTACACAGAGCTGTTCAGTGTTAATACAGTACTCAAAATTAAAATAATAATAATATCTCGATAGTACCTTATAAAAATATGAATTTGATTATTTTAATCACACGAAATATATTAATACTCATATTAAGAAAATCCGTTTTTTAATTTTTTTGAAATTTATTTCTTCATAAATATAAAATTTATTTAAAAAACTGTATATTTTCCATTAAATATATACCTATATATTATATACAGTGCCGGCTGAAGCTAATTTTAATTGATGCGTCAAAACGTCAGATGGGCGCCTGACCGTATAATAAAAAAAGTTAGAAGTTTGATAAGAATATTGTATTATGTTATTACCATAGTTGTTTGTTATGGCGATCATATTATTACCATACATATTACCGTACCAGAGTGCACAATTGATTAAATAAATTCCTTTCTGGTGGAGAAAATTTTCGTAAATATGTGATGCAGTCCATCAGATTTATCTCCTCTTCAAAGCATGATCCGAATATTTGAAGCTTTGTAACCAATTGTTGTGCGTCAAAATCATCACGGTAAAAGTTTGTCAATGTCTCGTATTCGGCGTGATATTCTTTTCTATTCGCCGCTTGAACCAGTACTTGCTCTGCTGCTTTATATATTTCATATCCTGGTTGCCTGAAACGTTCGGTGATTGTTGATGTTGCCAAATCAATAGCTTCAAAATATATTTTGCGGTAGTAGTCTTCCACAGTAACACTATGTAATCCAACACCGTTCCTATTTCAAAGCGTGTAGGAGCTCTTTAGTTTCGAGGTAGACTTGGCTCTGATGTGCCAAGAGATTTTGATAGATTTTTCAACTTTTCCTAGTGAAGATCAAAACAATTGTCATTTCTTATTGATGTCAATGTTTTTACTGTTAATTCAAGAAAAACGCCACACCTGTTCCGCCGGCCCTTATATATTGATATATAATATTTATTTATAACTCTCACTTTTTTTATGCTGCTAGTAAATAAATAAGATGGTTTTAAGTTATAAGTAATTTCCCAGAAATAAACTTTGAAAAGGTGATACAGTATATATATTATAAAATAATATAGACGGATTTTGCTAAATTAAGCAAACTGTAGTATTTTAATAGTCATCATTACAATATTTTTAGAGTGAAAAGATTCACTGTAACAGTTTTTGGATTTGTTATTAGACCTAAAAATATTCGATTGATACTCAATCCTCATTTTTTCTATTCTGAAGATTTAGAAAACAAAGACTTAAAATGAATGAAAAATTCCTTTTCAACATTGAGCCATTGAATTTTATTAAAATATCAGATTATTTGTTTTTAAATTATATCAGTAATGTTAGGAAATCATGTACATCGTGTATTTCCAGCATATTATCCCTATTGATTGCACTCTTTAAGCAATACAAAAAGTATTGTATACTAAATAAAAAAACGTAAACATTAAAAAAATTATTTGATCACACTAAAAAATTGATTGACCAAATAGTGCGATCAAATAAATAATAGTTATAACATATAGTGTCATCTGTGGTGTATAGAGATAGAATTTTACACTTAAAAAACACTAGATAGTGGACATATATCCCGAGGTTATGTCAAAAGTCAAGAGAGCTGAGGCATTGAGTAAAGAAGTTGTAATATTTGTTGGAATAAACGAATCTTGGGATCTGATTTTTCCGAAATTGAATTGCACATAGTATTTTTTTATCAAGATTGGGAGGATAACATAAGAAAAAATATTGATTACACTGGAAACACTGCAAAAAAAGTCAATGTGGGTTAAGAGCAATCAAGCGTAACAGAAGTAAAGGCATTGAGATACTATTCTCTAGACGGAGATCACGGCATTGTTGAGCTTTATTCGGAGTACATAAATACAGTCTCAAAAGATTCAGTTAATAACAATATACGATTTTATCCTCGTCCTCTCTCAAATCTCAAGAACACGATTCGATTTTCAAAGCAGCCGATGGGTGTATATTATTTGTCAAAATTAAAATTATACGTGGAATTACACCCAGAGCCGAATAGAAGGGACTGTTCAGTGCGCATAGTGATTATTGCAACAGGAATTTCTCTAATGTATGACGCTGATATTGCAGAACATACGATTCAAGAAAGAAGTGGTATCAATTGATTCTCTATGTAAATACAGTAGAAGTAGAACAAGTCAGCAAACCATTAATGCTTCTGCAGCTTTGGCACCTATTATAGGGTGTCCCATATATCATTGCCGTTTTTACTCTGCTTGTTTTCTTGCAGATTTGATGCTGCTTGTCCAGAGACATTTGTAATATTGATAATAGCGTATTGATCTTTAAATTTCGTTGGGCAAAATATTATTGAATACAGTATTATTGTTATTGTTGACTGTTAAAGCATTAGTATTGAAAATATCAATTACTTAGTGAAGATTTTAGTTACAAATGATTATAAAGCATCGAAGATATACGAATTGCTACATATGGCTTTAGGTGACGAATGTATTAAAGAACGTAGAATCCGTCCGCTGGTAAATGAGTTCAAGACTGGTCGTAGGGAAGATGTTGAAGATGGATGGAAAAGGAATCTTGGACGACCCTATATAACCAAAACTCCAGAAATGATAGAGCGCGTAAAGGAATTAATTACAGAAGATGACCGGTTGTCAGTGAGAGATATTGAAGCAAGAACCGGCATTCCCAAAACGATTCAAGAAGAATGTGGATTAAATTGCGTTATTCCCTATGGATTGACAGACTTACAGAAAGCAAATCGTGTTGCAGGGTGTAATAACTTGCTGGAAATTCTGCCAAGGAGACTAATGAAAGATCGTTTATTTGTTGTAGACGAGAAATGGATCTATTTAAAATCCTTTCCACCACTAAACAGTGTTCATAGATTGGTACCTTTGGATGCTGTTTGTCCAGCTGGGGACAGACCCACGATTGTCAGGAAGTCCATGTGCCATAAAAAGGTCATGATCATGGTGGCCTTGAATTTTAGTGGCCAGACATACTTCGAAATTTTGGAGGATGCGGATCGATCAATGCGGATCGATATATAGAGTTTTTAATAAATTGCTTTTACTATGTGAGGGAACAACACGGAATAGCAACACATCGACACAGCTTGATGACAATTCCCGGCCACACAAGGCTGGGGTTGTTGCAAATTTCCTCGACCATATGGTGGTGACAAAGGTTCGCCAACCCGCATATTCGCCCGACGTCAACTTACTTGACAGATATGTGTTCCGCAATCTGGAAAACGCTCGGCGATCCCGTGATTTAAAACTGTAGTTCAAGTTCGGGAATATGTTCAAAACTTTCTCCAATCCCTGACAAGAGACGCTCTCAATAAAGAGTTTGATGCTCTCAATCGAGACTGTAACCTAATCAGTGAATCAGGTGGAAATTACCTCTAATTATGCCATTATTAGTTATAAGTATGCAATTATGCAATTATAAGTCTTTGTAATTACCCATTAATCATGTTTTAATATATAATATTCAACAATAATTCACGTTGAAAAGGAATCTAGAATTTTTTTAAAAAAAACGACAATGATATATGGGACACCCTATAATAAAAATGCTAGATTCAATATCAGTCCAAATTTAGAATTCAAATATTGTGACCTGCAATGATTCCTCTAAAGCAGCAACATCCTCAGTTGATTAACTTCAAATCAAACAAGTTAGCCATTTTGTCTATATAGCCGATTTTTATGCTAACATTGATGTATAAGGAACTGATATTGAAATTTTTTTGAAATAAAACATAACATAATAATATGTATATATAATTTTTGCTTGTAATATGTAGAAAACACTTAAATGAATAAAAGCATGCATTATAAGCAACAATTTTTTTAAGTTTAAAAGTTTAAAAGTTTAGAAAATATGAAGAATACGTTTATTTGTTTTAAAATCATAATTTTCATCAAAATTCACGCAAAACCATAGATATTTCTCGTAATCTTTATTATGGAAAACACAAAAATAGTAACTAAAAAAATTTGGGCAATGAAATTTTTGGAGGTATAAATAATCTACCATAATCAATCGTCAAACCTTTGTTAGCAATTTGTCCACATTTTTTTGCGAGAATGACTGGACTAATACTATTGTTGTGCTGGAAATAATTTACTTTGTGGTTTTACTAAAGATAAATATATATTTAATATTTATGGATTTTACAGTGCTTTCACAGAAATATTTAAAATATAATTAGTGGAATCACTGTAAAGCTATATAGTAATGTATGTATATGATAACCGGAAAATATATTACCTATATACTATTCAAATGTATTTTTGAAAAAAATATATTATTACAACAAAGACGATATTTAAAATTTTTAATATATAGTTCTTACCTATTTTAATATTTAGAGTATGTGCCCCCTTCAGGAAAAATACAATTATGAAGACGAAGATCACCAAACGCATGCTGGAGTCAATCGCCAGTACAAAATTCGCAAACATCTTTTTCATCACTATTTTGTCTATTTATCATAAAGAGGGAAGCGAACTGAAATTTCTAAGAATAGTTTTATTCAGCTAATCGGATTTCTACCCAATCATGTTGATTTAAAAGTTATACATATAAATGTGATTGTCATTGTATTGGCTGAAATATAGTGTAAGAATTGTGTAATTACTACAAAAAAATAGTGAATGAAAATTTTAAAATTTATTGTAAAAAATAACCCTAAAAATGTTCATTGTTGTGAATGCTTATATAATCTCAATAAGGTTTGAAATTTTTTTAATTTTTAATATTAAATAACAAGCTCGAAGGAGGGGTTTAGGTTTTTACCATTTCTTTTTTATAGTACTTATCAAACATTATTTTAAGAATATTAGTCTGAAAATGTTCCCTTTGTAAATAGAATGATAACTACTGTTTAGGAACAATTTCTCCCTTGATAAAAACCCAACCAAAAATTATTTGAGTGAATAAAATTATTTTTTTTTAATTCTAATACTGCACTGCACACACCGTGTAAAGCAGTAGAATAAACTTTACAAAATGTTAAAAAAATTAAGTTTCATAATTAACTACCATTAGAAAATTTAATTGTTTTTAGATAATATTATCGCTGAAGTATAATGGTGATTAACAGTTGATAAATGTTAACAGTATAGTAAGAAACTAATAGTTAATCGCTTAACTGCACATGTTATTTTTAAAGAACACAAAAAATCACTTTACTTTTGTTGTATGGAACTGCAAAACGATGAATGCAAATTTCTTAAAAGTGAAAACACAAATATTTAAAAACGCTTTGATATATTTTAATTTATAATATTTTGTATGTATAAATTCTTATTTGTAAACAAATTTACTTGTATATTATAATACTAATCAACCCAATCTATAATTTTTTCTATTCTATAGAATATGAATTAAAATGTATTTTTTTCTATAGATAGGTAGAAAAGACCATTTTTCTTTACAAAAAGTGTGTGGAAATAACTATTTTCCTGAAATTGGAAAAGTGCTACTTTTCCATACGAGGATATCTATTATTACGAGAGAGCGAAGCGAT
>JAUZNC010028293.1:9566-21622 GCA_034780395.1 Vannuccia rotundouncinata | reverse complement strand
TTCCAGGATTTCCAGGAAAAATTATTCAAAATCTTAGGATCCTTTTATCAATATTTGCCTATATTATCGGTATATCTTGGCCTTAATCACCAAGAAAAAAATGCATACTTTTAATTTTCGCAAAATGCTGACAATTAAAATAGGCAACATAATTAAATTCCAGGACATTTTTTAATTTAAATTTTTGACAAAATTCCAGGACTTTTTAAGGATTTCTAGGATCTGTATTAACCTTGTCTTCAGTTAAAGACAACAATAACATTACGATGTTATGTATAAAACCAATGTATTCTATAAAAAAAGTATTTTGATCCAGTCATTGGGATTTCCCTTAAACAGCATTTGTATCTTATTTATATTTCTATGGATACCACTAATCATTGATATCGTAATAATATTTATCTAGATCGAAAATCTTAATTAAATTTTGTCCGAAATAAAACAGACAAAAAGACAAAAAGACAAAAAGACAAAAAGACTTGTTCAGGTCCATAATTTCACAAGAGACTAAATCGGTCAATATATCTTTGAACAAGTATGTTCTTTTAATTGTATACGTTTTATGATTCATTATTGTCGAATATGCTTTATTTATTACAATATACGTTTTTCTTGGGAATTGTTTCTTTAACCCAATTTAATTTAATTCAGAAGCTATTGATTTTATCCGTTTTTATATATTAAGTTAGTTACGATATTTATTGTCATTAAAATGCATAGTTTTTGAGTCCCATTTAGATAAATTATCTATATAGTTTGTTATATCGTACCTATTTTTAATAAGGGGCATTTTCATTTTTCGTCGCAAATTAATTATGAAACACATTATGTTTTATAGTTAATTTGCAATGAAAAAAATCAATTCGGCAACAGAGAAGCACTTACAGTTATATCTTTGGACCATTTTTCTTCAAACACTTTTCTAATAACCTCGACAACCTTTTCATTGACATTAATCAAGTCGAGGTGACCTTCTCCATTGCAGGAAATTAAGAAGACAGTTTCAGAAAGGGGCTCTAGTGGTTCAAAACGCGCTGAGCTTGTTGATGACCCCATTTTACCTAAAATCAAATCATATTATTAAAAAAATGTGAACTGATAAGATTTTACAGTATTTGAAAAAGTCTAATAATTTCTAAGATAGTTAACAAATAATTTTACAAGAAAAAAGAATAAAATAAAATGAACAAAAAACTAAATAGTAAGAACTTTATAATAAGTTGAAACATGAAATAAATATTATTCAGTGCATTTTCTATGACTTTTGCATTTTATAGAATGAGATTATAAAAAAAATATCTCCTTACATTAATGATATAAAATAGAATGATACAATTTTGGAATATATCAATAATATTCTGTTCTACTGTATTTAGCCTAATTATTCCAAATATATTTCAACTCTTCATTTCAAATTGTGTTAATTCAATATTTATATTGTTAATTATTAATATTTATTAAGGTTGTGGCCTGCCCCACGATGCTAAATAGCTCGGGTCAGGGCATAGATATCATCATCAATTTAATTAATTGGATGCATAGATATATGCTTAACTTTGACCAACCAAATTAATTGAACAATACGGCAGCGCTAATCATTATATTAAATCCAGCAGTACCTACCAAAGTCACTATCTTTTGATTTGAAGGCAGCAATGTTACCTGCTCAGCCAATGCTCTCCTTAAAATTTTAATTATATGAAAGCATTTTTATACTGCTAAAGTGTGTATCTGGATTGTTACACACTCATACTGAATTATACCCCACTATTTTTATGGTAGTATATTAATATTTATGAAGGTTGTAGCCTGCACCCCATACTCCTCAAATCACTGGGTAAGCAGGCAGAGAATGAACTCCTCAATACTATCAACACATTGTGGGAGTCATCCTGTTGCTCAAAGCAGGCAAACCAGCAAGTAAAATGTTATCTTCCAAATGCCATCCTGCATTGCTAAAACCATGAAACTTATGGTAGCCAACAGGCTGTCTTACATGGTTGAAGAGAATAACTGGATAATTGAAGACTAAGCTGGATTCCGGAGTGTAAGACCCTCAGAATAATGCAATCTCTCAGTGATGGATTACAAGAAAATCGATCAAACAGAATGGTCCTCACCCTAGACGACTACAGTAAGGCATATGACATGGTCTGGAAGAGCAGACTCCTCCTCACTCTCTTAAAGAAAAAAGTTCTCCTCAGATTTGTGAGATGGTGCACAGATTTTCTACAAGGAAGGATAGGACATGTAAAACTCAACAGTTATTGAAGCAGAATAGTTGCAATCAGACAAACAAACATATCACACCACAAGTAGAGGCATTGTCCCATCTTCTACATGGACCCAGTGAGAAGCACCATTCCCAAAGGTATTATGGTCAGCATGTATGCAGATGACTTGGCCATTTGGGTGCAGAGCCACAATAAGGAAAGTGGAGCTGCAAAGGTCCAAGAAGGTATCAACATAGCAGAATGGAGTGAAAACAAACTGTAGCTCAATGCCTATAAGTATGAAATCAGCTTCTTCAGCTCCAATACACATGAAGGCAAATGGATGCCCAAAGTGAAGATCAAAGACACTAATCTGCTCATCAAAAAACATCCATTTTATAGGCATAACCCACATATCCCTTAGCTTCAACAAGCACTTGGAGGAAACAATTTCAAAGGCAAACAGAAAAGACAGAATCCTCACAGCAGTCGCCAACAAAAGCTGGGATGGCAAAAGAACATTATGAAAAGGTTATACACCATATGAATTTGGAGCAACATGGACTACTGCAGCATGGCATGGGAGCACTGGATAGCTAACTCATCCATGAAGAAACTCAAGGCCATTCAGAACAGAGCCTCAGAGTCAAATCAATAATAAGTTTGAAAACAAATATGTGGTTATAAGTATAATCTAAATGACATTAAAGTGCTTGTTAACCCTTTCTTTATGGGCATATCAGCATATGCATATATGCTAGGCAGTATATGCCAGATATGGGTGTATCATATGCTGATATGTGGCAATTATTAGGAATGTATAATAATTAGGGGGAAAATAGCATTGGAATCAGTTAGAGGATAAAAATATATATCTATATGTCAAATTTCACTTTTTTTGAACCAATAGTTTCTGAGAAAATGTCTGAAAATGCTAAAATTAATATAAGTATTGATGTATATTGGAAATATACAAGTCAGTAAAACACATTTTTTTTAACAAACTGTATAAAAAACAGAAAACAATATTATTTATAGATGGTATATAATTAATATTTTCATTATATTAAAAAATGTATAGTAAATATAAATTTGTAGATTAGTTGGGGTGCCAGTTAAAAATAAATAATAAAAATTGTAGTAAAAATGTGAGATTAATGTTGGGTGCATTTTACTAATCTATACTTATTACTAATATGTACTGCACAAATTACCAATTGATTTAAAGAAAATATTTGAATCATATTTAAATAATTTATATAAAAATCTAAATTATATATAAGCAATTTAATATAGGCAATAATACTTAAATAATATTTATTTTTTATTTTTAATAGAATTAATATTTTTTTAATTCAATATAAAGCAGTCGAATTTATTCAGTGTAAATTATTTTATTAAATGAATACAATAAAAGCAAGGAAAACAAAATTTTAGCTATTATTTATAGTACAATTATTAATTTTAAATTCAACATAAAGCAGTTGAATTTATTTGTTTTAATCAAGTTACAATGGCACAGTGCATATTAGTAATAAGCACAGATTTGTAAAATGTGCCTAACATTAACATTTATTTAATGTGTATATATAATAAAACCTTTTTTTTAATAAATAAATTATTTTAAAATGTGTAATAAATGTATTATAGTTACTTTGTAGTAGTTCTTTTAGAAGTTCATATTTATTGAGATTACATCTTTATATTTCCTAGATCTTTGAAAAATCTTAATTTAATATTAATGTGATAAATTACTATTATATTAACATGTTTCTAACTTTTTGTATCATATTGTACATTTAACTATAGAATTTTGTTTAAATGTATATTTTTACTGCAAACAAGAAAAAAGTATGATTTTAAAAATAACATTTATTAGGATTCAAATAATACTTTTTTTAAATATTAAAAAACTAAAAATAATAATAATTACAAATATAGATTGCAAAAGCATTATAAAACAAACCAATGTAAAAATAAATCAAAAATAGTTTTGATATATACTTTTGGAGTTATAAGGAGTTTAAATAATTTGCCCATGTAAACAAATGAAGAAAAAATTCTTTCACATTCAATATTTGGAATTATTATTTTTTTCATTTTTTAATATTATAAAGTTTTATTTGAGACCTGAAAAAACATTAAATGCTAAAAATAGCACTAGTATAGAATCATCTTTCAATATAGAAATCAGAAAAACCATTTTTTTTTTAATATATGGGCAGAAAATGACGAAAATTTGCATAAAAAATGTCAATAACTTTTAAGCTACAACCCCATGAAAATAATATAATTTCCAATATATATAATTATTAACTAGAAGATTTAATGGACGAAACTTAGTGCTTTTATAACTACTAATATCCTATTCAAATAAATCTTGTAATTATATTAAACGATAATTTAAAAACTTAAAATAAAAGGGAACAAATAGAATGAAGAAAAATGGTACCAAATTCTATATAATATTAACATTTAATAATAAAAGAAAACAATTTATAAAATTATGTACTAAAATTTTTTTTTTTGATACAATTTATTAAATAATTTATTACATGAAAACAATTATCATTTATTAAATAGAATTAATGAATAAATTTATTGGAAATAAATTCATAGATTTTGAATCTAGTATTTAAATTTAGGAATAAAGATTAAAACATATAATACTATAATATATATATATATACAATAAAACATATAATACTACAATGCTCATTCCTATAAATAATGGAAGACGGAAATGTAAAAATTTTAATGATATCTGTAGTTTCTATTATGAAAAATGTTTATAAATATTATAATCGTTCTTTAAAAGTTAATTTTATCGACGTACTTTATTCTTAAAAACGAAGCGATTGTTCTTTCATTAAATATAATATGTATATTAATATATATTAAGAGCCTATCATTATAATGATAAGCTCTTATAATCTTTCTATACACGTTCAGTCATACAAAAATATAAACAAACTCATATACCACTTTAACTCGTGGTTTTACATGTCTACAAATTAATGACTTTTACATCGTTAAAATTACAAATACATATTTATGTCTGACATTTCTTGTTATAAATGTATTTTTTATCCGTGGATATTTCTATTTCCTGTGGCGGTTAATGTAAATCCCGAAGTTATCATATTCTATACAGAGGTAATATATGCTATAATATTGTCCATTATTATTGCATCATCTGAATGAAGAGAATATAATAAATGCAAACAAGTTTATAAACATTTCTTATTACAATTTCAAGACGAGGAAAACTTCTTCAGAAAATTATTTGTAGGGACATTTGTGTAAGCACATTTTAAATGGATGGGCATTCAAAAAGGCGTATCAATAAAAATAAAAAAGTATTTTCACCGATTTTTGACTTTGTTCTCACGTTTATATGAATAAAAGGGAGAAATAATATATTTCTTATTTCTCTAATTTTTTTCTCAGACTAAAAAGTGCTTAAAAATTTGTTCTTTCTCACACAAAGCTTTTTTCTCATAACCGTATGAATCTAAATTTCTGAGGTAGCTATTTAGATTGCTCAGATTGCTCAATACATGTGCTGGTATGACATTGTAACAATTCCTCCAGCCTTTTTTCCCAATCGTTCAGATTAATTGTGAAATTTTTTGTTCTTTTTTAAATTTTTTTCTTTAAGCTAGCCGCTGCTTCATATTCCACATTTTTTGGTGAGTGCATCATTCTTTATAATAAACTGCTTTCCAGATAATATAGTGAATTTCTCAGACAAACGTGTTATAGCTGCCGCTTTGATAATTTTGAAGTTTGGTTTGTTATATTTATTTAACAAAAAAATCTCTTTTTCTAAAACATTGCTGGTAAGACGAAGAGATATATAAATATAAATATAAAAGATATATAAATGAGAATTACAGGGAAATGTTTTGATTTGACTCTAACGCACTTAGATGGATGAATAAAAACATTCTCTTCTTCTATCCAAAAATATATTCTTTGCTTCTATCAGTTCCACAAATAACAAATTTTCTTTCTCTTGGTCCATGTTTACAACGGTAACTAATTAATTATATTATATTTAAAAAGCGCATTTTGAAAATAATATTAAATATATAATGAGAAAAAAGCTTTTCCTCTGAGACGGAGAAAATTTTTATTCAAATTAATTTTTAGTCATCTCACAGATTTTTCTCAAAACTTTTTGCTCATGCTCAGAAAAAAATTATTTTTCTTATTTCTCGTTTTTTTTCATACCGCTTAAAGGGTTTTAATAAATTATCCCTGTATACCCAACCAACAATTTACGTAACTGCTACATAACAACCACGTGGAAAACAACGTAGCTGCAAGGTAGCGATGGCCCACTGGGCTACGGAGCTGAAACTTAGCAAAATCACATAGCTGCTACGTGTAGATTCATATTGAATTATGCTACCAAATGCTACTAATATGAAACCTAGATGAAATGAAACGTAGTTGCTACCAAAATGCTACGTATGAAACGTAGCTGCTACTTAAATACTACTTATAAAATCTAACTGTTACCGAATTGCTACCTATGAAACCTAGTTGCTATAGCGAATTGCTACTTATGAAACCTATAGCTGCTAGCAAAATGCTACCGATAAATATTACTGCTACTTAATTGATACCTACTTATTTTTTTACAACCCCAAACATGTTTACAAAGATATGAACATATTTATTACAGCAAATTAGAGATTATACAAATATGCTGATTCGCATATTTGCTCCAATAGTGTAAGGTATGTTTATTGACATAACACGTACCTATAGATATTATATATCCCTATGTAAAAGGCTAGGTTATGTGATATGATATCGATTATTTTTAGTATATATACTTTGAAATCTTTAAAGATATTTTTGGTAGCGTGTCTTGGGACACCTTGTATATCTGCGGCTGTCTAGCTGTTTATTTTTTTAAAAGCTGTGAGAATGATTATATATTATATATTAAAAATAAATTTACCCAGCTGTGTTGATTCACCTTCTATTCATCGATTAATTTATAAATTTCATTAATTTTGGACTTATTAATGTTGAACTTTCGCCTATCAATTTGGCTTTGATTGATTATCGATATTATATATATAAATATTCCTCCGCGGACGTTTATTACAATTGAATATTGGTGAGTTTGCCGGTCTAGATTATAAATATATAAGTCATTTGTGTGAAATAAACGATTAAAATTAACAATATAAATTTGGTTAATAAATAAACAAATAAAGTGTAGCGGAAAGTTTATAATATTTTTGTTAAAACATTTCCTTTCATAAGGTAAAATAAATAAAAGGAAGGGAATACTTATATTCAATTAGTAAATTAAAAATATATTTAATTATAATAGGAAACAATTATTTTTAATATTCAGAAATTTAAAAAGATGATTATGTATGTTGATTGTTAGATCTTAATCTTAAAGGTTATGTTATTTATTATATATTTGTATTGTAATGTAAAACGATAAAATTACCTATCCCTCTAAACGTAAATAGTTTGTTTTTAATGTTTTGTGAACAAAGTGTAATTTGCATTAAAAGCATTACCTATTCTGTTATCGTTTTATTCTTTATATGGTTATGTTACTATAATTTATTAATTCTTCTAAATACATAAGTATATCATCATGCAGACTGATGGTGAGTGTTCAATTTTTCTCCATATATTTACAATATATATTTTTAAATTGTATGTGCCAAATATGAATAGAAAGTGTATAGAAAGCTGTAAATTATCTTAAAAAAAGACAGTCATAATGTACGTCCGTCTACAGATTTAGTATATTAATGATTTTTTGGGATTTTAATGTGTTTAAAGTTGTAAAATTTTCATTTATAAAAAAATATAAAAATATTGGAAAATAAATTTTGTTTTTATATCCCAAAATTTGTGGCACATATGAGCAACCATATGTATTTTATTTTTGGATTAACTTTATAAATCCCAATTTTATATATATCCACAAAAATTATTGTATTGTAAAAATTGAACAGATTTTAAAATAGTATCACCATTTGAATAAAAAAACGCATGTATGTTTATCACCATGGATTTTCTGCTATGGCAATTGCATCCAGCCTGTATACCATCATTTTTTCCATGGTATAGTCACAGATAAGATTTTGGCCATTTGCTTTCTTTTTATATATAAAAATAAGCTTTTCATGGACAAGATCTCATTCATAACAGCCATAAAAAATATTGGTCTGTGCTCCATGCCAGGCTGCATTTCATAACAATTGTACTCTGGATATTTATCAATATTACTCCAATTTAACTATAATGAAAGACAAGGGTACATATATGATGTATGTTAGGCTACATACAATGCACCCTGAACTCCATGTCTTTTATATAAAAATTCCTGATTATAAGCTGTATATATCCTCTATGGCTAAATGGAATGCAGGCTGGAATTGCATGCCCAAGATTTTAGCAATTTCCTAGCTTGACAATCTTAAACAAGTTGTGTGTAAATTATTTTTTTCGTGAAATATGCCAGGCTGCATTCTATGTAGCCTAACAAGGATACATTTGGCATACATCTATCTGGAGTTATATTAATAAATATCCAGAGTACAATTGTCATGAAATGAAGGCTGGGAAATATGTGAAGAAAAACCAAAATTCAAATAGGAAAAGTTGTATTATGCATATAGTTAATATATTAGACTGTAATTTAATCACATACTCATGAAGAGGCCTAAAAGAAAAAACAAGGCCTGTATTTGCCAAACATTCTAAAGTTATTTGATTATTTGTTTGATTTATTAAATTACATAATTATATATAATGTAATTTTATAAGCACTAGGAAATGTGATTAACCTCTTCCTGACAGGCATTGCAATGTTTGCAATGAAATAAAAGTTAGTTTACCCAACAGGGATTGTAAATTTTGCAATTTTTTAAAAATTGTTTTCATACTAGGGAGAAGCTGAGAGACACACTGAGCAGTTTTGATTGGCTAATGAAAAACAGGTAAAATTATAAGTCTATATAACAATATCACTGAAAAAATTCATTTACTAATTCTGCTTACATTTTCAACATGATTTTATACTCTCCTATACTGGTTTCAATTCAATTATATATTATTATAATATATTACAATTTTCTACTATATATTATACCTACTATGTCTACTATATTATCAATACTCTTCTATATATAATATATAGGATATATATTGTTATATAATTATAAATTATTATTTTATGCTTACTTTTTATACTATATATTATCAATATAATATATACAATATATATTGTTATATAATTATAAATTATTATTTTATACTTACTTTTTATACTATATATTATCAATATAATATATACAAGATATATTGTTATTTAAATACTATTATACACAATATATTTTGTTATTTATATACTATTTTATATTATTTTATACCTATAACTTTTTATATAGGTATATCAATTATCAAATAATTTTCTATATATAATATATACAATATATATTGTTATATATACTATTTAGTATTTTTGTGTTTTATTATTGTTATTTATTGTTATTATTCCTTATTGTACTGCTATCAGCTATTATTATTTTAGAATTACATTTTGTATAATATTACTTATTATTACAACTTATCTGTATACTTATATATACCTATGTTTCTCAAATTGTATTATTAATGACCATGCTACTTTGGAACTAAATGTCAACAAAATTATATATGAACTGATTTCAACAAATCAAACATCAATAACTTAGATTGATTTTCTTTTGTGTTATAGAGATTGGGGTTATGAGTGCAAAGCCAGATTATCACTTATACAGATATGCTTATATCACTTATTCCAGCACCATTCATGTATCGGACCTCTTCCAACCACACCCTATAGTAATGCAAAAAGATCTATTTTTACAAAATTTTTCATGTATTTTATTTTAGACTTCCTGAAAATATTGTTCATAAAAGTTGACAGTCTGTGAAATTGAAACTCTGACTGAGAATCACAATTATGTATAAACACAACACAGCTAGAAATGCAACTGTTATTTAGATTAGTTGCATAATATTCTCAAATTTCAATAACCAAAAGTTATATATATATATAGAGAGAGAGATTAGGTAAATTTGATTTGTACATCCGTATATAACTTATATATAAATAGCTTATTGTATTTCAATTTTTATTTTTTAATATAAATATACATATATACATAAATATTATTATAATAGCCATACAATGTATATTATAAAAGCCTTTGCTACAAATATAACATTTGTTGATAAAATTTCTATTTAGCAGACAACAAGAATACAAATTCCAATAAATAGCAAACATATAATAATTATTTGAAAGTACAATATACTTATACTTGGTTTATAATATATTTACTTTTTTATAATAATAAGATAATATAGTTTTAGTATAATATAATTTTATAGTATAATTTTACCGATTTAATGGTATGCCTAGTTATAGTAATTTTGAAAAATATCCTATATGAAATACAGTAAACATATAATCTCATATAACTGATAAACATGCAAAATATTGAATTGTATTAAAGTATATATACTAGGTCAAATGGCATCCATATTATATATAAATCGGCATGGGTGGCTAATTAAATGTGTCACACCATATTAGCTGCTATTATAAATGACCCGAAAATAATTAACCAATGAGGACACAATAATGATACAAACAATTTTAAATTTATATAACCATTTGGAGAAGTAACTTTTCTGTCCCTGAAGACCTTAAAGAAAAAGTAAATATTGTTAGTTATTAACATATTATGCAAATTACCAGCCATGGTTATGAAACCAAAACTTATAAAATAGGTTTGTGCCTAAATACTGTAGTATAACAAATTTAATAAATTTTTTTCTTAACTTTTGCCATAGGTATTTTAGTAAAAAAAATCATTTATAGCCAACTTGTTCAAGAGCCCCCTATCTATGTATATGTACAATTAGTCTCTGCATACCAAAGATCTTTTTGAAAAATCCTGTTTAATTAAAAAAAAATAAGTCTCTATTTTCTTTATTTGTTATTAGAAGACAGAAGAATAAAGAATACTTAGACAGTCTATTCTTATAAATGACATCTTTTTCAATGGCTTAATAGGTATTTAAAAAAATATGTTTCTAAGATTTAGTGAATCAAATTTAAAAAAAATATTTATATTGTAAAATACTTTTTAAAGAAAATAATATACAATAATAGAATAAGTCATTTGAATTCATAATATTTTCAATAATGATTCTCAATGAATAAAAATTATGTTTTTTATTGTTATAATGATGTTTAACCATTTCAACCCAGAGTGGCCACACTGTCTTGCCATGACAATTCCGTCATCTAATGGAATTAAAGCTATTTTATCAAGGATTTTTTTAGTGTTTCATTTCAACTTGTTATGTAATTTATGTTTTTATTGCATTTATTACTAGTACATAATTTTTTATGTCAGTATTTTTGTGTTTATTTATTCTTGAGTATTTATTGTTTATATTGCTGATTATTTATGTACATAGTACTCCTGTTTATAGGATTTATATTTAAGTGAGTTTATATTCTCTGAGATTATTCTTATAATAAGTTTCTCAGGTTTGTTTCTTTAGACAGTATATGTTAGTTGTGTTGGCTCTTTCACCTAAAATATAGGTATGGGTGATATCTGGGGTGCTACAATAGGTTTTCACATTTTATTATGGCCATGATGTAAATAATTAAAGTCCTGAGGAGAGAGGTAAGTAGGTAAGTTAATCAACCCAGAAAAGTATATTTGACACACACACGCAATAACATGTTTGGTTAAACATTGTTAGGTCAACAGTTAATAAAAAATAATA
>JAUZNC010028282.1:6977-21624 GCA_034780395.1 Vannuccia rotundouncinata | reverse complement strand
AGATAAGATAAGATAAGATAAGATAAGATAAGATAAGATAAGATAAGATAAGATAAGATAAGATAAGATAAGATAAAGTTTTATTTCCAAATAAGATTAAAGTATCTGTGCTAACAAACAATCAATGGTATGTAGAATCTATTTGTTTATGTTAATTAAAATCTAAAAATATAAGTACAGTACATGAAGTGAAAAAAACATAATTTAATAACGTAAATGTAATCGATTCATACTAAATTGAAGAAAACGTACAACACTGAGTGCCGTGATAGTTTATGTAGGTATAATTTGTGCAGTTAAAAGGTTGTATATTATAATTAAGTTATTATTAATATATATATATACCTATATTTGGTACAAGAAAATTTGTATAAGAAAAAGTTTATCGAAAATTTATGTTTTGATAAATATAGGTAATATAGAGATCAACATTCGTATTATTATTAAAACAAATAATTATGTGTAGCTTTACTATATAGATAATTTAATTTTATAATTACTTTAAAAATATGCGTTAACCAGAATTTACACCGCAAGATTGCAAAATATCTCACTATATTTTACTTTATATAGAAATTTAAATAATAATAATGTCTGTCGTCATGGGGTGTGTATGTTGTTTTTAAAATGCATTTTTTACGTAAATAAGACCGCTAGGCTATTATAATTCTTTGCTGTTATAAAACATGGCTCTACTTGTCTAAGTTAAAAAATGTATAAATTAGAAAGATTTTCGACATTTCAATGATTCAATAATATTTAAGTAAAAACTAATACGTTTAGAAAAGTTAAATTATTAAATAATATGATACAAATTATTGATATATTTTGAGGATAATAAATCAGTTGCATAGCATAATTCCAAACATGGAAGTCATGTTCAACTCTGCTTAAGTAAAATTTGTCTATAGTGTATATCAAACAAGATCTTGAAGTCGAGCTTCGTTATTTTAAAAACTCATAAATAATAAAAATAATTTTCCTTCCCCGCTCTTTAACAATGTCTACTCGAAAATCACTATACTAAAAATTGAAAGAGAATTAGTGGACTTCGGAATTATTTACCAATTCACATAATTATGAAAACATGATGATTTTGCTGTTTTTTAAAAAAGATTACAATCTTATTCTTGTTGTGACAATATAAATCAGTTCTATATATTCATATACATTCATTAACGACACTTGAAATACTTTTTTGACTTTATGTTCGCGGCTTTTTTCTCTACAAGGTCCATAAGCTTCATAAATAAATACACAACTATTATTATCCAACTTTGAAGTACGCGCTAATACAGTATTCAAATTATTCTAATTTATTGCTAATAAAATTATGTGTAATTTCTCCGTACACGATTTTCTTGTTAATTGTAATATTTACTGAAAAAAATAATTTTTTAATCTTTTGAATACAAATTCTGATTTTGAAGATTATAAATAGCCATTCTCCAAACAGCGTTCTGCAAAAGTGTAGAATAGCATATTTCTACACAAATATAAGAACAAATATTTTGCATTGGAAATATTTCAAAATTATAAAATGTAATTATGTTTCATGAGCAACACCCAAAGTGAAAAAAATATGAATTAAATCCTAATTTAGATATCTAGGAATTCGAAAACAAAAACAAAAACTAAGATTCTTTGTAAACATCTTACAATGTGATGCTAAATAAAGATACTCTGGGTGGAGACTGGTTACAGCTGACCATCGTTATCCCTTGACCGACTTTCTGTAAGATGCAAGGTATGTTTTACCCGTTTTAAATATTTCCCAAAACTTATCGTATTTGTAACATTTTTAGTGAAAAAATATATTTTTATTGTTATTCTATTATCAAAAATGTGTGATTTTATTTTTATATATTTTTTGTATTTTAAGAATATTTATTTGTCTGTAGATATCTAGTTGAATATTCGTATTTCTTATTTTTTTAATTTATAACTATTTTTGGAAGGGTACATTAATACAATTATCAGAATCAGTTATTATAAAAAGTTTAGTTACAGCAGTAATGGTAAAATAATAATAGTATACTAATTTTAATAAGAAATATTATGTTTTTAATCTGTTTTTATTTAGAAAAACACTCAAATTAAATAATAACTGTTAAATATCAATATTAAAAATAAATTAAAGGTTTTTCCCTAAAGTTAAAAACTTTTGTATATTTAGCTTTTTTTTACATTTTGAACTTTACTCATTTCATATAGTGGATTTTTTTGAAACAAACTAAATGGATATCAATTAGTTGGACAACGTTCTGACTCTGTGTATAATTCAATACTCGGTTTACTTAAAATATTCTTTGACTTGAGAAAGATTTTGCAATTAGAATCTATAAATTTACTTCAAATCTCTTTGAAAAGTGAAAGAGAATTTACCTCAGACAATAAATTCACTTATATTAATTGGATTTGTATCTGGCTTTTACGATAGACAGAAAGTTACAGATTTTCTTGCTTATTGAAGTTGACATATGTTACTGATTATCAAAATAATATTTTGTCGACGAGTGCTTGCTGTATAATTGAGAGCTTTGAGATTAAACATGGTTTTAGGATATATTTAAGGTACACAAGTTTTAAAAATGCAGAAAAAAAACTTTCTGTGAATTAATCGTATACAAATTGAAGAATTAGATTATAATCGAACTATAATATATGATTCGGCAAATGTATTAACGGTTTCATTGCTATATTTATCATTTAGTTTTATTTTCGTCAAATAAAAACTTTGTTAAAGTTTTAAAAAAAAATTAATTTGTGAAGATGAAAAACGTGGAAATTAAAAATTATATATAATTAGTTTATATTCATCATCATCACACATTGGATTTATCAAGATATATGTTTCATTTAACATCTATGAACTGAATCAAAAAGCAGGAATAAAAAATATTAAAAATTAAAATAACTGTCATGAATGAAAAAAATAGAGGACCTTTAATTGAATTATGAAGGCAGATATTGATAATCAGATGCTATCTGTTTACTATTTCTTCAATATTTTTGAATCAATATTAAAATTTAGTAATCCTATTGTTTTAGAAATATGTCATAGAAATATTGCACTAGGTGAATTCCAATATTGTACATAAAATATTCGATATACACAAAAATACTATATTTACGAACTTGTATATTTTTCCATTTCAAACTTTGTTAAATTGATTTATGTAATTATGATAAACAATAAGATAAGTGTTATAATAGGAAAACCATTTATAGAGTTGTATTAGTAAAAAAAAAACAATTTTAAATCATATAAAATAAACAAAAAGTAAATGGAAATATATTAATAAATTAAATATAATATTTATACACAATAATAATAGATGTCTATAATATAAGTAGTTGGGTCATTGAATTTATGTAATATGCATACATGTACTATGTGCATAACAGATTATATTTTTGAATAAGATTAATTATAAGTTTAATTGATTTTTCTACTGATAATATTGTATCACTCCTTGAGCTTTCTACTGACTCAAGTTACGCATACATGTTGTATTTAATGTGGTACAATTTTTCAAAATAGTAAAATAGTCAAAATATTGACATGGCGTATAGATTGATGACATAAATTGAATAGCTGGTTGTTTGTCTCATAGAACAGAATTATTTTATTTGTAGGCTAAAACATTTGGAAATATGTTCTCTACGATATAGAAAAATAAATTACATTATGGTAGACTGTAGGCGAATATACGATACAAAAAGGATTTATATATATATAATAAATATGAATTTTGCTGGTGAATTGAAAAAACATACGATATTTGCAAATACAATAAATTCTATTGTATTTACAATTTTATTTGCAATTTAATTAAGCATCGGCACGCAATCATGTATGGTTTTTCTGGAAGAATAATTTTATAAAAAATTAGA
Organism: Vannuccia rotundouncinata; assembly: GCA_034780395.1. Classification (NCBI taxonomy): domain Eukaryota; kingdom Metazoa; phylum Platyhelminthes; order Proseriata; family Coelogynoporidae; genus Vannuccia; species Vannuccia rotundouncinata. The sequence continues at coordinate 17,727 of JAUZNC010028282.1, read as the reverse complement.
CAATTTAATTTAACAGATTTCTTAATGGAAAAAGGATTAAAATCTACATCACGAAATAAATTATTGGAAAATTTTATATTTATATATATAATCTCAAAAAATGTATAGAATTATTTTTAGTAATATATTCTTTAACTAATTTCATTTAATATCATTATAATTCTTACAATCTTTGATATATTACCATTAATATAATCTAAAAATATCCAATAACTCGAACAAAATTCACAGTAGACGGTAGAGGACATTGCACTAAGAAAGCCTTTGCTTAAGAGCTTTGATGACGTTTACATTAATTAATTAATTAATTAATTAATTATATAAAACAGATCAAAAATCAAAGTAGTCATTTATGTTTTACATATTAATATTTAATTTAGCGAAATAAATGAAAAAATTATTAAATATTCCTGAAAGCTTTCACATATTACATTTTAGTTTACTGACATATTCTCAGAAAAGAAAAAAATATCTCCCAGGAAGCCAGTTACATTTTCGGATAAATATTAGGTTAATGTTTTTTGGTTAAATATTTTCCACAAAAAAATTCGCGATAAAATGTATATACAGTTGTGCAATAATTTCCATTTATTTTCTCCACATTTTCAATCTGATTTGAACATCAAGTGTATTTGGATTTATCTTTTTGCAAAATTTTAATGAGTTTTTTACACACATAATTCATGTGGATAAAGGTAATTTATTTTAAAATACATATTCGATTTTTATTGCATAAAAAATATTTTGTAAAACAAATTCATGTTTTCAAAATTAATCATTTCATATTTATAGAGGAAAAATGTGAATTTGAATAAAAATGTGAACTGCAGTTTTTTATATAACATTGGATTAGGGGCATTAAGAACAGGAACACTGTTTATTGTTGTTTACTATTTATAGTGTTTACATTTAACAGAGTGTTTGTCACATATTCATATAATTTACAATAATTAATGAGTTTATATATTACTTTGGATAAAGGACAAAACAGTTTATTATCCTGGTACTCGGTGTGATTATTAGGTGCATTCGCATTTTTCAAAAAATATTTTTCATTAACCGAAACCATTGCATTGCATGTCAGTTTGTAATTTTTACTTTAGAAAGGCTAGATGATGTTTTTGTAATGCAAAGCAGACCAAATATATTACTCGTTAGTCATTAATCAATATTTATATTGGCTAATATTAATGTCAGATTAAAAATTTATTACATTAAAACAAAATCATTAAAATGCAATAGTTTGTAAAAGTTTATAAAAGTAAATATAGTTATATAGATTGGAAATTTAAATATTTAAAAAATGATCTATAACCTAAAGTATAACTCGGCCAAAATAATTGACATGATTAATTTTGAACGAGTAAATTTCAACATGGCGTCGTTTTTCAATTAAAGATGCGTTTACACGTTTATTTCGTGAGAATGTCTAAATAAGACACCAATTAATGTTACGAAGCTAAGCTTTTATACCTGATATATAAAGCGACTTATATTATTTACTGTAAATAAAGTATGTTTATTAAAGATGTTCGTCTGTATTTTGACTGTAATGATCATTCTTATCTCCCAAATGCCATTCCCCTGCGCGCACTTGTCAGTCAACGATAGTAGAAGATGATCCAAAGCCTATAAATTACGGTAACCAGCCATATACCCCCAACCTACAGAAGGTGCAGTGATGGTGTATATATCAGTAACCTGGATTCTGGAAATGGTTTGGTTGCCTGGTCAAGTACAAGAACGGATCTGATCTCCCTGAGGAATATTTTTTTTCACAACAGCCACAATCTCGCTTGTGAAGTAAACCTGTTTAGATGGACATAAAATATGAAGTTTTATTTTTTCTATGTAGAATTAGTTGCGTATGTTTTGCATCAATTTACCGTGACTGAGGCCATTATTATCTCATCTTTCACCTTTAATAAATCGAGCCAAGAACCATATTAAGATTAAATTACTTAAATATCAACACACAACTAAATAATTGACATATTTTTATTTAATTAACATGCTCTTTGAATTAAAGCTTATTAAATAAATATAAATAAATGTTTATGTTGTGTTCTTGAGAAGATACCGAAAACATTGTTAGTTTTAACTAATGAATAATGCGTTGTATCAACCTACATCTTATTAATGTTCCGGAAGTGATTAAATTTAATGATTGCAAGAAAACTGATTTCAACCCGAATTATAATTTTAAAAATTTGTAATTGAAAATCAATAAATAAATTATAATTTAAAAAATGTTTTTAGCATATGTTTATTTTCAATAAATTCAAATCTTTCACCTCATCGCTTTTACAAAATCTATTAGACCCCAAATCTCTAGATATAGTAAAATAAATTTCCGTGATTTTCAGATAACCTTCGCAATTAAAATTTCACAAAATATATTTTATGATTCCCAAAAATGTTTCAACTCATGTTGTTTTTTGTTTTATTAAGTCATATTTAAGGCTATATAGTGGATGATGATGTAAAACACCCATTATTATTAGTTAAAATATTTTCAGGCATTCAATAGTGTTCTATTACACTCCAATCAAGAGTATTCTAATTGATTTTTGGAGGAATTTATTTCTATAAAGTGTTTTTAAGGGTTTGTGAAATTACCTTTTAATTGTACTTCCAGTATATTAAAGGAAAAGACAAAAATATACGTAACCTAAAACAAATGGTACCTAAATTCGCTAGAAAGTTAATTATATTATAAGTTTTAGATTTTGTTATAAAAAAATACAACTGAACTATTTGTTTAGGATTTAATTAACTCACTTGTTTGTGAAATAAAAGATTGATAACCATTTAAATTAAATTGAAATGAATTCTAAATTTATAATCTGCAATTATTGTTAATGATTTATTTTTTAAGAGAACTTGCATAATAGATTTAATTTAATTTACAAGAATGCAAATGTTACTCGTCAATTTTAAATAACATTGAACATTATGTCGATTATATAAGAGAAACAACAAAAAGTATTATTTATACCCGAAGTCTAAACATAAAGAGCGAAGTCTGAACATAAATTGTTTTAAAAGTACAATTTTATTTTTTATTCATATAATTTATGCATTTTAGTCCTGCAGTGGTTAAAATGAACCTTACAATGAGTTGCATAGAAAATGTTTTTGCATATATTATTAGGTATAAGTGTTTCAATTAAGAATCCGACGGATGACAAACTGTCATCCTTGGGCAACTCTCTAGAAACAAGATGGCGTCCAATATGGCCACCATTTTTAATCAATTTAAATTTAAATAAATTTATATAAGTTTTCCCGTTTAAATTATTATTTTAAACTATAAAACAATACTATATTTAAAATTTAGTAAATCTGGCGGTCATATTGGACAGCTTGTCATCCGTCGGTTTCATAAATTAAATTGTCTCAGCTATTCATATCTGCAAAACATTTTCTATGCAACACATTGCACGTTTCTGGTGATTTTTTGGGTTTCACGGCCGGACTATTTAGGCAAGTTTGAAGTATATACAGCACAAATCAAAATAACGACGATTTAAACAAATTCTGAAAAAGTCAGTTTAATAGTTAACAATAAACAACAAAGTTGATTAAGTTCTAGACTTAAACAGAACAGCACATAATTACATCGAAGGATAATGGTACAGATATACAAGAAGACGGAGATAAATTGATATAGAAATTTCTAAATGTCAAATACTTATACATAAAAGAATACTTTCTATTGGCAATATTAAAAACGATTTAAGGTGGGAACATGATTTACAGAAATTATAAAATAAATTTGAAATTATGTCCACCAACGAATACAATTATTAAATATACAACTTGACTGAATTTATAAAGCCATAGTGGTTATGTTGTCCTGTAATAAAAATTCTTTTCTCAAGTGAGAGACAAAACATATTCATACTATGTACAATTAGAATTCTATTTAAATTAAACTAATAAATATACAACATGTACACGATATACTAAATAATATTCCACAAATTGACGACAAAGTTAAACGAAGGTATATTTTTTTGGGTTAATCAATTAATTTTCTTTCTATATTCAAATTTGCACATTATACTCGGAATGAATTTTGTTTATCTCAGTTAAATACACATTCAAAGTGTAAACTATATTTCATTGTGACATATTGCAACTCTATTTAATGAAGTAATTGGAATATCCATAGATTTCCATGACAATCGTGTTTCATAATACATATTCCGAAGCAATGTGGGTTTAGTTTAAATCGAAATAAATATATTCTTGTACTAATATATTGTGTGTTTTACAAATAGTATAGTTTTAATTAATTATGTGGTCGTCATTTTCTGTTCAATCTAGCTAAAAACTAGAAAAATAATTTTTTTCTGTAAATAATCCAAGTTAAAAAAATATTTTATGAAATCAATAATATGTACAAATTATTATTTAAAACTATTCTAATCATTTAAAATTCTCGTATTGGTTCTGTACTTATGCGACTGACAATAGTTCCATCGTCTCGGTTTTTCTTCTGCGTCTTTCTCCGTTGATATCGGCACAACTTTCTCGCCGTTGATTTCTATTCGGACAGAACAAAGCGGCCAGCTGTAACCGAAATTTGTTCCCCATGGCACAATAGAGGAAGAAGTTAAGGGCATGGTTACAGTACATGAGCATTTCCGCAATCACGTCCACCAGCTGAATTGTTGCCAGTCCACGAACGGAGCCACTGAAGTCGACCGACTTCACTAGAAATTTGACTACCACAATTGGTGTCGTGGTCAGCAAGAAGACACAGGACACCACCAGAAGCATTATCGTAAGTTGTCGAGTGGTCTCGCTCGATGTGGATTTGGAGACGCGGATTGGTCGATGCTTCTGACCGGAGGCATCGACTAAAATTCGTGTCTGCGTAACAGACGACATGCTGGCTCGCATTCGCCCGGCGATGTAAATTCCACGCAGGATAACAATGTTTAGGATCGTGATAATCCCGAATGGTAAATAACTGTACAGAGCAGCGTCTACCCACATCCAGGCTTTTCCAAATTTGTTGTACTTGAGTTTGAAGCCACATTCAAAGGCTTCTCTGGCTGTTTGGTTTTCGTTGTCCATTTCAATCGGAACTTCGTTTTCAGGAAGTCGAATTAGATCAACTGTCTCGAAGAAATGTAGACCCACAATCGAGAAGAGAAGGAATATACTGACAATGACAACTTTGGCCCGGGTTGGCGTCGCGTATTGGTTGGCCCGTAGAGGGAATGTACTCACAATGAACCGTTCAACTGTCAGAGCGACAATTAACCACACTGACAGATAACTGGTCGAAGTGCCAGTCACCTGGACTAACTTACACGCGGCTGAACTTGTGTTGTCTACTTTACTGCCCAATAGAATATCGATCCATTTCCTTAAAAGACCAGAGAGGAGAACGCCTTCATCCACTAATGATAATGTTGCTAGATATATATAGGACGAAACTTGAATCATGGATCTTCCACAAAGAACCGAAAAGGAGAGCAAGTTACCAATGGTTCCTAGGGCCAGGATGATCGGTGGAATATACAACCAAATAGCATGGTAAATGCGACAGGACATCAGCTCGCTTCCCGGACTTATGCGGATTATTTGCTCGCTGAGTTTGGCCCTGGTCGATGCTAATACGTCGTCTCCACTTTGGTTGCCATAGATCTTTCGCAAATGCTCCAGCAAAACGGAGTCGTTCAACTCGAGCATACTTCTGTAGCCTTGTATGTGTTCCAGGTTTATTATGTCACAGGTTTGGTGTCGGTTCATGTTTCCACAGAGATTTTGGAGTCTACGTTTAAGAGTGCACAAAATTTTGCGTTGTTTGAAATAATGATGCAGTTTGAATGGGACAGACTACTTTTATTTGGTATGGTTACAAAAACATTACGTTTATTTGGGAGGCTACAATTGGTTTAGACATTAACCAGTAGCAAAATGTCACCTTATAAATTTATACTGATTATTGAATATTAATAATTCTTAAATTATTAATGAAATGTATCAAATTCTTTGAAATTTATATGTTAATGAAATTAATTATAAAAAAAATTATTATAAAAAGTTAGATATATTTATAATATTATAGCATGGTCACATAAGAGAGTCACATAATTGTTTCTTGTGATGTTTCAAGAAATCGGTCTTAAATCTCTGGTTCACATAGACGTCTTTAAACAGCACTATTGAAACAAGATCCTGCCATTTATTGAGAAAAGGGGAATATCGATGTAATGTCCGAAATGAGAAGGATTGTTATGTCCACCAGGATAATCCACATAACACTACCGTGGGTTGATTGTTAACCGCCAATAGTTCTCCCATTTCGCAAAGAAGTTGAGATAAAATTGCTTTCATCATTCCGCCTTTAAAAAAACATTATTTGGAAATAAATCCAAGTTGCGGAGTTAGGGCTTAACACTTTGAACGCGATGTTCGTAAGTTCATAAAAGTCAGCCACTGTGCATTTACTCCCTATACGCTCAACCTTTCTCTTTGTTGTATTTCATTGAATTGGATCCAAACAAACATTTGTAATGATGTAAAATATTCCATTTAAACTTTAAAAAATTAAACAGACCAATTTGAATTTACTTTGAATAAATAGAAATCACATAATCAGTACGTGGCATTATGCAATAAGACGGAAAGCTCAACAAATATAAACTTATTTCACAGCAATGGTCATTTATAAATCGGTTTGTCGGCGACTAATTTGAAATTACTTTTAAAAATTTTATACATGTATTATTCGTTACGCTGACTAATTTTAACTTATTTATGACCAATTTGAAGTTTAAAAGGTATATTAATTATAAATTTGGATATTAAAAAGCATGAGTTAAGATTAATATTTTTGTTATGGATTTATGAATAAAGTTATTTGTTCTCACATATGTTATTCTTATTGTTTCTAGATAAATTAAAAGTACAATTATCACACACTAATAATTTACAAATATCACCGAATATTCTATAAGCATAACAGAACAAATTTTAAGTTCAAGGGACTCGGTAAAGAAACCTCTATAATAAAGCCTTTGGTGTAATAACCTTTGAAATATTCTAGAATGAATCTGGGCCCTTACTCCAAAGAATATAGAGCGAGCGATAAGAACCCTCACTAAAAGCGGTATAATAAATCAATAATCAATACGAAATTCATAGGAGTTAATAATGCATTTATTATTAATATAAGCTCTTATGCTTTCAATAGCAAACTACTGACTATGACTTATTGTCATATTTAGTAAGTAATGTGGAAATTTAGTTGCCAACTATTTTTAAAGGGAGGGTTCTTGTCACCTTGCTCCGTCGTCTCAGAGTGTTTATTTTGCAAATGCTTACGTTAAATACATAGGTACACCTATCGATTATAGCTGCTAATTGATATTTTCCTAAATATGTAATATTTGGGTCCCCGGTAATCACTGTCGAAAACACAACTCCTCATATTTTTAGCAAAAAAATCGTAAAAAGGATATTTATATTACTCAAATAAAATTATTAATTTGAAATTCTTAGTATGCTTTATCGTCAAATACTTATTAACTGTGTTTAAATATGCATAATATATATTGTTGCAAGAACACTTCCCATAATTATAAAATTTTAAGTCAATGTTATTTCAGAAACGAAATAATAAAAAATAATTATCTCATGCACTAAAGTTATGAATATAGTTCGTAAAATTATTTCAGATAAAAAGAACCTTTTTGCTAAATCTATTTTAAAGGAGAATTTTAATGTCTGGTACAAAGTTATATACATATAACACAATTATTTAGAGTGATTGTGAACATATTAAAACATTGTTTTTGCTAACTGCAGAACTTATTTTTATTTTCTTATAGTCGTTTCTGAAGACCTCAATATATATTGCAACTTGTTCAATTTACGATTAAATTATATTTTGTATTTAAAATCTTTGTAGAAGTCAATTAAAACAATTAATTATGCAGTTTTAATGAGGGTGAATGGGGGAGAATTATGTTGAATAAGCAAGACTAAATAATATATAAGAATTTAAATATAAATGCGAACAGAGTAGAAATAAAACAAAAAGAATATAATGGAAACGATCAAGATAAGCTGAAAATACAATACAGAGGAGGAAAACAAATTGAATACAGCTAAAATCTACCGCGGTTATTTGATAAAAATAGGATAACAAATTAAATTATAATAATACAGATTGATTTTGTTTTATTTGAACATTCATATGTTTGTCATATATTATTCCTTATACTTTATAAAATAAAATCATTTTTAAAAAGTTTATATTAAAATTTTTCCTGTTTCACCTTCTCCTTGCACCATATTTCCACCATTATGCGTAAAACTGCTGTAGTCAGTTTTAATTTTGTAAAGTTACATTTGAGTATTCTTTGTTTACATTTTTGATGTAAGCATAGCTTCGATTACTGATATTTAAATTACGTAGCTATCACGATAATTAATCAATATCCGGGTAATTTAAAATGATGTATTTTCATATTTTTGTCGATATCCCATATGGAAAAAAACTAATAAATACTAAAAAAATCTATCATTAAACTTTCAAAAAATTTTCAAATTTGAAAAATATTTTGTGTACCTACAATTTTCTGGAAACTTTTACGATTGAAGTCATTAAATCATCCACATTGTATTGTGGATACAGATCGAACTAAAATTCCCTTTTGAGAAGTAATTAGCTGCAAAATTCTGCGGAAATCACTTTTAATTAATTGAAACAACTTTGTTCCCTTTTTATTTAAACATTGTTTGACCATCATTTATAAATTAAATAACTTTTTTGTTGCAAAATAAAAGTTGGGAATTATTTATAGGCGTGAGAATAATTAAAATGCATCCCTCACAAATGTATCTTTCTCAAACTATAGATTCGAAGTTTCAATTGTCGTTATCTTTTAAGTGTCATATATTGTACAATCTTGAATGCGTGCTTATTAAGTGGTTATAAATAATTATTTTAGATCAAAAATTATAAGTTAACATCATAAATAATTTTTGACCGACATTTTTGAAAATAAAAATTAAACAAAACCTTTTTTTCCCTTTATCGCAAATATTAATTAACTAATATATTAGGAAATTAAACTTTTATAAAATAAATTTCAGAAATTAATTTGCAGGTTGGATCAGAAGAAGCCAAAGAATTTTAAGAAGTTTTAATATTTTTGAACACAAACGATGTAATTGTTCACCCACACAAACGGTCAACTTTTTGCTGAATACACGAGACATAACACACCTCTAGCAAGTTCCCATTTTTAATCAGCAAAGTCTTTAGAGTGGAAAATTTCAGAAATTTAATTTGTAATAGTTTATGGTCGTTACACTACGCATAATATTCTAATTATGGGGAGAATGCGGTCATCTAATCTGAAATTATTGTTTCCTATGGAAAAAGACGACATGAGTGGTTATTTTCGTACATTAAAATGAATTACCATCGATATTTTTGATATAAAAAACAAGCTTTATATACTATATTAAATAAGAACAGAATGTTCTCACAAATACTCACAATAACAGTATAATAACAGTTTAATAACAGTACAATAACAGTTTAATAACAGTATAATTTGATATTTATTCTCAACCACGGAATAGAAAAAAATATAAAAGATTATCAATATTAATTTATTCTTTTACCAGAACCTGTTGACCGACATTTCTACACATTACCCCACAAATAACTATATTTGTTATCTATTTATATTTGCTTATATTAAAGGCCGAGTCTCTTTATTTACTCCCAACAATTGTAAAAATAATATTGTTTAATAATAACTTAACATTTCGTTTTGTTTGATTAGTGAACAGCGGCCATTTAAAAGCACAAAGAATCATACAATTCAACAATCACAAGTAGGAAATAACTTCAAAATAAAAATTAATCACTTTGAAGTATGTAAACTTGTTAGAAAGAGCTAATATAAGAATGTAAACATATATGAATAGATAATTTTTTAAATAAACAGTGTCCATTGTTATTTTTAAAAACAATTGTTAGTTTATAGAATGTTGAATAGAATGTTTAATTCTATTTAATTATTTACAAAACATCTTTGATTCATTCCTCTATAAAAAAACTAGAAATTGCAATTAAACGCTTAAAGATAAAATGATACTATCTTCCTAAGTTAGTAGAGGTTTGAATTGCTCTAAAGGTATCAGTTAATATTTGATAACGATGAGGAGTAATTGTATATTTAATTTTTAATTTTTTTAAGATTAATTAAAATTAAATGATAATTAAAATTCAGAAAATATACTATTTTTTTTAAAAAAATGTGCTTTTTTTATCATTATTTTTAAAAGAGTACAACTTTTCGTTTCGGAAACTTAATGAAAATTTAAGAAATTCATGAATAAATTTGGAATAATATATCAAAATGAGTGAATAGAATTTATTAATTAACTAATTTGCATATTCCTTTGGCTACATAATAACTAATTTGCATATACATAGGCTGCATAAGAACTATTTTTCACATTACCTAGTCTACATAATAACTAATTTGCATATTAACTAGGCTACATAATAAATAATTTGCATATTACCTAGGCTACATAATAACTAATTTGCATATTAACTAGTATATACAACAACTAATTTGCATATTAACTAGGCTACATAATAAATAATTTGCGTATTACCTAGGCTACATAATAACTAATTTGCATATTAACTAGGCTACATAATAAATAATTTGCATATTACCTAGGCTACATAATAACT
>JAUZNC010028271.1:0-21626 GCA_034780395.1 Vannuccia rotundouncinata | reverse complement strand
AGCATGCATAGCAGTGTAAAGCATGAGATCTGCAGTGTAAAGCATGCATAGCAGTGTAAAGCATGAGATCTGCAGTGCAAAGCATGCATAGCAGTGTAAAGCATGAGATCTGCAGTGTAAAGCATGCATAGCAGTGTAAAGCATGAGATCTGCAGTGTAAAGCATGCCTAAACCACGTTAAGCTTGAGTTCTACCCTGTTAAAGCATGCTTAATACGGCAGCCCTAGGGGTTCAGTAGAGTTAGAACTAACAGTTAGAAGCGCTCACTGCTGAACTTGAAAGTAACCCGCAGCAACAGTAGTTGTTGGAAGCGACTTCAGATCGACAGCTATACTGCTATTTATAGTTTTCTCTGTGAATCACCTAAATTGAAAGCATCTAAATTCTCTCCAGGTTTTCCACCATAAGCAATGATCAGAATTTGCTTCCCAGCACTGACAATTTTATCACATAAAATTATTATAATGTCCATAGTTTTTTAATTATCTATAAGAAACTGTCATATAGTGTCTTCAAAAATGGTGTGTTGTTAACTCCTAATACATCGAGAGGTTGTGTTGAAGCCACTGATTGGATGGATGATTGGCATCATTGACTGAGGACATATTACATATATCCAAGCTTTTATACAAGTTTGTCAAGTTTGTTTGTCTTATCAGAGAGTCCACAGATACTTGGCCACTAATAAGGTTATCATAAACATTTGTCAGCTCGATCAAGTCACTATCTATCAGCGATTCTTCAACATAAAGTATTACTATTCAAAAAATCTGTTCTGAACGAATTATCGCGTACTTTCGCATTGTTCAATAGTTTCGGATTTTTGATTGCTCCCTCAAGGGGACATAACGTATTACTGTGCAGAAAAACAGCTATGTACTATTTTGTTTCAGGTTCCGGTCATTTTTGAGCTAAATTGACTAGACTAGATGGATAGATCATAAGAGAAGCTTCACAAAAGTTAGGGTTACTTTGGAATCTGAAAAATTCCAAAGTAACATTCAATTTTTTATAATACAATTGTATTATAAAAAATTGAAAACAGTGCTCAGGGATTGCATTGGTCAAACTTTATCATACTTTTTATTAAAGGCCATACTTTCACACGTTTGTATCATAATATTTTTGATTTTTCTTACTTATCTTATATATTTTTGGTATTATTATAAAATACATTTGATTTATGTATAATGATTAGTTGTAGGTATGACATCCAATAAGGTGTCAAAAGATGTTTTGTTGACCAATTCCCAACCAATTATGTACATGAATTTTAAAAGTACACAAGCTTGAAGTATCGATTTACACTTTTATATCTCGGTGTTAAATGCAACAAAAACAGTCTGCAGAAATAATTTATAAAATTATGTACGTGTATCCACTATAGTAATTACCTTTCACATTATAATATTTATCCTATGATTTCATTTTTTGTCTTAAATTAACAATCACATGAAATTAACTATACTACAAACTAAATCGTTATTTAGTGGTATGGTAAAGAAAATACATTAAATAATCTTTCAGTTTGGATCGTTTTAAAATTTCAAAATCTATTTCCTTCCGGCTGACAGCACTGAGCAACATTGGAGGCAATACTATAGCGTGCTTATATATAATTGACCACTGAAAATTATAATATTCATACAAATGAATTTAATATTTTCAATTAGATTAAAAAAATAAAAATAACTTACTGTTATTGTTCCGAAACCACTGTTTCAATGCTGAGGTTGACAAGTGAGTTTGTTTGAATTGCAATAGAACTTTCATGTATAGCAGATAATGTTCCTAGTAAAACATTTTTTTCGCAGCTAGCTCACTTTTAGAAACAACTCTGTGTTTAATATAATGAATCAGCTCTTTGAACATGAAATCATCCACCGGTAAAATAGACCCATTAATATATTTAGCTGTAAATAAAACAACACAGGATCATTGTAAAAAATAAAATCTGAATATATTTTGAGACAAACAAAATAAAATATATTGAATATTAATTGTATATATATTTAATTATAATTATATTATTTATTTAGACTGCGCAATTATGTAAGGAGAAAATGGCTATATTCTGACATTGTGTATTCATATAAAGCTTCGTATTCGTCCGGGTCATTCGTCGCCAACACCATCATCTAGACGGAAGTTACCAGTATGATATGTGTTGTAATTTACTGTGACATGGGATGTTTGCTATGATGATGCATTTGTTTACAAAAATGTTTACATAATAAAGTCATAATGTTTATATTAGCTCGAATCAGTGCAGATCAGTATTGTGTACTTGTGACATTTACAAGCGAAAGCATGGATGCAAATTGGGAATAGTAAGTATACCAATTATTTTGTGTTTGCCCCTATTGGCTTAACCAAGCAGATTGACAGATTCAAATTCATTAATTTAAAAGTGAATATGTACACAAGATTGGTCATTTGAAAAATGGGGTGCCTTTTGAAAATTTCTTCATCGTGGAAATCATGCAAATTGTTTTCAGAAATGTCACGAGTAGTTATTTGGTTTAGATAATTATAAAATTATTTTAAAATGAATATATTTGAAAATATTCTATTGAGGGTTCTTCGACTTGGACTTCAATGGGCCAATAAGATTGGTTTTACAAAGTTTTATAAATTGATATTCAGTCATGAAAGGAAAAAATACATCCAATGGAAAGTCACTATCTAAAATATTTCTTAATTTAATTGGCTGCGTGGAAAGCATTTAACTATGACTTCATTCATTATGAGCTGACGAAAATGGTGCGGAATAAAATTTACATTAACCTGACTGGCCACAACATTTTTTTCCCTTCACATTTTCCCTCAACATTTGTTCAGTTCTGAAATATCTTTTGATAAATAAACTGTAACTGTGAGTCCATAAATTCTTCATTAGATGATACAGTATTTTCTAATTCTGCAACAAGCTTGTTAATGCTTTCAGGATTTCTGAAAACTTCATCCTTGAAAATGAACACGTATTTTTAAAATTATATACTTTATTTTTAAAATTATATACTTTATTTTTAAAACACAAATATTTCAATTAAAAAAAAAGTTTTTCTGAAATCTTCGTAGCAAACATGCTATTTAAAATTCAAATCATGACTATATATGATGCTAATGAAGATGTCTGAACAATTAAGAAATAGTGCCAGTTATCTGAGGACACAGAATAATGATATAATAGACATCTCATTTCTAAAAAGTGGAAAATGTGTTTAATGATTGTATGAAACCTCTGAAGGTATGATTTAAATCGGATAAACCAATTGTTTAAAGCCATAAACAACACTGTACACAGTCCTAGTTTGATCGAATTTTCTGAATTAAACAAAACACATCTTTGTGAATTGATAATTATTAATTGTGATAATGAATTTCTTAAAATATCTTGATCAACAGTTTCATTGTGAACCAAACGGTGTTATATTTGTTCTGCTTGTATGATCAGTTTTAATTTTTAAATTAATACATATACCAGGAACATATACGTCCGTAAATATGTCCTGCAACGAAATTTAATTAAGATCGAGAAGGAATGAATCCTACTTTTCAACATCGCATTTAGGCCAACGAAGAGCACATATTACAAAATATATTAATAAGTTTAAATTTTGTACTCAATATTTTTTTCTCCACAAAGTGTGAATGTATTTTTTGCCTTTTATATAAAATATAGCTAATATAGTAAATATTTTTTTGTAAAAAGTAGCACAAATGATATTAGTAGTATACTTATTTTATGATATTGTTAATCCTCGTAGTGAAAGTGAAATAATTAATTTCAACCGATGATAATTCTCGGTAAATAGAAAAATAGAGACAGACTTAGTGCAATACCAATTATATTTAAAACATGATAAAAGATATACAATTTAAAATCCGCAGAATAATAATTCTAGTAGTATAAAATCATGATTAAAACTGTACATCAAGGTTAAAAATAAAGTTAATCTTACTGAATAAAACAATTATTATGAGAAAGACACCGTACTACCACATGCATATGTACCAAAGAAATAGAATTCTATACGTAAAATAAAATAAAACTTAATTTTTAAAAAAATTCAACTTTACAGAGTGGAAGCGCCGGGCGTACTTTTCATCGAATAGTTTATAAAAATTGTTGAGTGTGAAAGAGTTGTTCTTTGAATTCAGAAATACAGAAATTCACTCACCTTAAAGTTTACAAGTTATTGATAATTAAATCATTTGATTATAAAAATCACCCATTTTACATTATTTTTAAGGTAAACAAAAATCCGAGAGATCAAAGGTTAACAGAATCCCCTTTATCGAGGATGTCTTTTACAAAGGCAATATAATCTGTCATTCCGACAATCTTCATATGCTCACCATTGGGGATCGTCTTGTGTACAACTCCCGGCCATTTAGTACACTCCAGAAGACTCCGCATGTTGACCGTCCCATCCCCATCCCCATAGATAATAGTGGGGTTCTGATCGGGAAAAGCGGCGCGGAAGAATCCGGCTGGCTTGTACAGGAGTTGGAGTGTGGTTTTAATGTCGACGCCATGTACGCAGTAGATTTCGTCCACTTGGGGAATATCACGGTCTGGATCAAAGATATCCTTCGTGTCTTCTCGCATCATGAAGCCTGAAGAGAAAGAAAAAGTTGAGATTCAGAGAAATTTAATATTAATTCAAATGTTAGACACACGATTCTTTACCTGTATCAAATCCTATGTCAGTAAAAAACTGTTTGTAATCATGAGCGGAATAATTTTTAGTCGGTGTAATAATGAGAGGTAGGTCAGCCGGAAATAGTTTTGGGTTTGGCATAAGAAAAGCTGAACTTGGAAAGGAGCGTTGCATGGGTCGAATTTTTAGCGGAGTATCCACAAATATGCCCAAATTATCTCCTAAAATAGGTAAAATAGCTTTAAAATCTCATGAATGAAACGAGAAGATTCAGAAAAATCACAATAATCAGGTTGGTTTTTATCTCACCGCTTGCTTCAAGTTTCAAAGCTTTAACTGAACCTGCCAGAGGGCCACTAGTAGCAATGAAGCCACGGATATACTTCTTTTTCCACTGAGGTGTCATTCTTTTTAGGAAGTTAATCGTGTATAATGTTCCCATACTGTGTCCAAGCACCATAACACGACGTCCTTCGGAAATATTATAAGTCTCTTCAACCAAAATTTTCAAATTTTTAAAGAAATGGCCATTTTCATCTAAAGAAAAATGTGTAATATTTAAATTAAAATCAAATCTATTATATATTATAATATTTGATTTAATTTTGTTGTTTGCTTCTTTGAATTAATTAGTCAAAAGTAGTCAATCTGTTGTTGTGTAAAATATGTTAAAAATTATATTTCTATCAAAAATATAAAGTTTTTAAACATGAAACACATTTTTATAAGAGTTCATAAATACGTATATACGCAATGTAAATATTATTCTTTTCGATAATTTATTTTGTTTTATAATGCTTTTGTCCAATGTGAATTCAGGATTTTCTTGTTTATCGAACAATCCTGAACGTTTAAGGTCAAATTTATTGTATTCATTCAAATTAGAAAATAGAACCATTGGCTAATATAGATTCATTAATTTAGTACTACATAGCTGTATACATTTTAAATATAATTAGTTATTTTAGTAAGACATTTTGAATAAGATTTCACATTGTATCGATAAATTGCCAAGTACATTACAATAATTGTCTCCTAAACTGTATATCAGATTGAGCCAGGATAAACCCTCTCAAATAACTTAATAACGTGAAACATAACTTTTGAAAACTTTATTAGTGAACAATGGAGTAACGTGTCATCATGTACTAAAGTAAGTACATGGTATAAATCGGTTTAGGAATACATACAACAACAGAACATGAGACTAAAGCACATGCCACACTACCAGTGTCACGAGTGAAGATATTTAACAGATGTTTACCACATAGTGTCATTGATAATACCGTCGATAAAGGTTAATTAAGCCTCACATTATGAAAGAGGGGTGTGATTACAATGTTGATAAAATCATAAACAATTAGTCGAAAGCTCTTCTGCGACCTGCTAATAATAAAACGGGATATAAAATTTCTCCGGATAAAACAAACTCTTACCCAGCATGATCTAGTACTTAATTTTAAATTAAATGTAACCACAACACATTATTTATAAAAATATAACAATACAAATAATATATATAGATAATGTTGTAATCTGAGAGTTACAATAAAAGAATGTTAGCTAAATACAATTGATTCACTTACTTGGAGCCTTTCGGAAGTCATATGGTGCACCACGAAGTGTCTTGTTCTTTACATAGTAGGGATCTTTTATAATTGTATTCACAAAGTTAACAAAATATTCCGTACTCCAATGAGCTACAGAATCGAGATTTTCGATGCTCCAAGTTTCTCCCCAGCCGGGGAAAAAGACATCTGCATATTGAGAATCATGAGTAGTGTGATTCTGAGGATTATATGTCAAACTAAAAATATAAACAAATTACATTTTAATAATAAAAATAAAAATACAATTTATCCTCAATGAATGGTTACGACTAAGGTAATATAATAGAAGTAATAATATTCAAAATTATTACCAATCGTTATTAAATATGTTTTACTTTTATAAATTATAATTTGTTCAAAAATTACATTAATATTATAAAAACATTAAAATATTTAAATTTACTATTTATTTTTAATATTTTATTTCCAAGAATCTAAGACCGTTAAATAAATTAACATTACTGATTACAATTTTAAATCAACCAATATTAAAAGAATTAGGCTAAAATCTAAAACACACTATGATTTGGACAGAAAAAAGTTTGTACAAAAGTAATCTACAAACAGAAATTGAGACCCACATGAAATATTTCATCAATTCTGAAAATTCGAAAAAATATTCAATGTTAATCCAAATAGAAAACTGTCCATATGTATCCAGAGAACCATACGCTTGAGAACCGCCATCTCCAGGAACAATGATAAGTGGACTCTTTTTGACAACTTTTGCTTGTTCTTGGTTAAAATGGAACACTTCACATATAGAGAGGCCTGCGAGCCAAAAACCAAAAATGTAATGCCACATTGAAAACATCTGAAAAAGTTGAAATAATAGATGATTAGATTATTTCAAAAATTTTCATATTCATTTTTAAATTAAAATTTTTAAAAGTAGTCTGTATGATCAATTTTGTCTAACATAACTACTAAAACACATAAATTCAGAAGTCTTTCTAATTGTAATAGAATTTGTTTGTGTTTGCTTTATGCTTTGCACCCTTTCCATTTGGTAAGCTATATTTTCGTCCCAAGCCCATAGCAGTAAACCAACATGAGTAAACCTACTCCAGTTATCTGTTCTGCAAGATGCAGCTGCCTCTCACTTGTTGGTTCAGACTCCTTACATGTGAGGAAAACGATTGTGTATTTCATGATGGCATATAGAAGCTGAAATTCTGTTTTTTGGTAAAAAACAAATGCATTGAGCACTAAACGTTGGATATAGAGCAGCCTGATTTTTAGAACCATCACATACATCAGTTTTTGCAAGTAGTTTTGGCCAGCAATCAGCTGATCTGTGACATCAAATTATAGGGTTGAATGGGTGATGGTTTCAGATACCACTGTCTGATTTTACCTGGGAGAATCCTATTTTTGTCCACCTGTCATATGCAGGCTGTCTGTATTGTCACTTGAGGGAATTCTACATCATGTAGCAAACACAGGGGTAAGTCATTTTAAAGCCACAGATTTTCATTTTCAGATCAGACTTATTTCCAACATTTAAATCATGAAAGCTATAAACATACCTTTTTATATGATGTTCATACATAAAATGAAGATACTTAATCAAATTGTTAATATTAATTTGAGCACATTTTCTCTATAATATAACAAATTCATTTCAAATAAAAAAAAAGTTGAACAATTTTAGCATTTTTTTTAATTTAATATTTTATTTGTTACCAAAAAAGATTTTAAATGTAATATCAATTATGTTAAATGAAATCGTTTATATTTTCAAATTATTTAACTGATTAAAACATATTTGCTAATGCAACAATAAAATTAAACTTTTCCTAAATGGGGTAAATCCAAATGGCCATGTTGTAATTATGGAAAAGGATGGGGTAATTAGAGTTATTTCAATTTTAGAATAAAACTATATTATAGTATAATTTTACTTATATAATAATATTGGTACCTAGTTAAATTATAATAATTTTGAAGAATATCCTTAGAAATATGGTCTAATAATCAAATATAATCTAATATAACAAATAAACATACAACATATTGAATTATATTGAAGTATACATTCAAATAGAGTGCATGTACAGGGGGACCATAATTCACCATTGAAAATAAAAATATCAAAAAAAAATATTATAATATATGTATGTATATTTAATTAAGCAAAACAACAAATGTAATTTTACATAATATGTACATATTTAATAATGTTATCAGTAGTTCAAAAGTGATGTATCCCTAATTGTCATTCATTTTCGAAGTGTTTACCCTCCTCCTTGAGGCAGGCTATCATGTGACCTTCAAGAGAGCCGATATTATCAAAACAGAGGTAATCACCAAATGTTTCAAATGAATTTATTATTTTTAATTTCAATCGGTCAATTTTTTCAGCTTTGGTTTTGTAGACTAGATCTTTCCTAATTCATCAGACAGCATAATCCAGTGGCAATAGATATGGGCTTTGTGCTGGCCATTCAAAAGTCCCCCTCCTACCAATCCACGCATTTGGGAATTCAGCATCCAATCTGGTGCTCCATCCTGCTGAAACCAGTAGTGTTAATTGTGAAGTAGAGGTTGGAAACGTGGTAGGGCAAATGTGTCTAGCATTACCAGATAACTTTCTCCAGTCTTGGTGGTTGTGAAAAAGAAAGTCCTAATAATTTGAGTGAGAAAATGGCTGCCCAGACCATAACACTAGAGCTGTTCACTGATTTCTCAAACACTTCATGTGGATTAGTATCACAATAATAAACACAATTATGGCTTTATCAGAAAAAATAATGTTGGAAGCATCACCAAAGTTCATTTGAAAATCCTCACAAAATTGGACTGGTCAGTCGAAATCATCTTCATTTAGTTGCTGAACCAATCTGGGTACCCATGGTTTTAAACCAAGTTTGTGAATAATATGAAAAACAGTTGTTCTTGATATTTAAAGTTCTTGGGATAATCTTTGAGTAGAGTTCTTTGGCTCTTGCATTAGACATTCTGCAACTACAATATGATTGTTTTCAGTGTTAACAGACAGAGGATGGCCAGGTCATTTTTCATCAGCAACCAAACCTGATTCTTCAAATCTGGCAAAAATACCATGTACAGTGTGCCACCACACAGTATTTCCATATTGTTCCTCATATTGACAACACACAATACTTATGTTATTATTAGAGTAATACTTCTTGATGCAAAAAATATGTCGCTGTAAATCAAGAGCCATATTGAACAAATGATTAAAATTTTAATTTACAATATCAGTAGTTCAATCATGCATATGTAAATCATTGATTTAAAATTAAAATAATCAAATTAAACATAGACAATGATATGCATAGACAATTTAAACAGCGATAGAAACATAAAGTCAAATATTCATAGACTATTTAAATACTAACAGTTATTCTACTGTAAATTTAGACCCTCCCCTGTATATAATGGAATTGACCAACTATTTTTTAAATAGAATTTAGAAAGTATACTATAGTAGTAGTAATACTACCAGAAATATTACTACTAAATATTTCAGATTTTTTCTTACTATTTAGAGGTCTGTAAACTATGATCAATAGTAATGTAATTTTTAAACATTTGAGCTGTAAGCAAATATGACTAAAGTCCATATCATACCTTTTTTCTAGTAGTTTATACATGTTTTAAATTAATGTTGATTTGAACAATATAATTTAATATACTTTAATCTGTTATTTGTATGTATAATATTAATCAGCACTTTAATTTGTATATCCAATCAAATTGCATGTTATAACAGTACTATTTTTAAATAATTGTTAAATACAGGGTGGCCCAGAAGTCACCAACCACACTTTTAAAATTAGTATATTATTTGCATATTAACAAAAATAATTTTTTTACTGATGAAGCCTGTTTTAAGATCAATGGTGAAATAAATTGTCACAACTGCAATTACTTCAGTGAGGAGAATCTCCATCTTACTTTTGGAAAGGCAGTCAACAATCTAAGTGTTATTGTCTGGCCAGGATATGTTCTACATCTATAGTTGGTCCATACTTTTTTTCAATGCAACTGTAAGTGGCCAATTCACTAATATTTTAATATTTTTTTATGTGTGATTGATGATTTTTAAGCCACCCTGTATATAACATGTTGACATATCAGTTAGTTAACTTAAAACGAAAAAATATTCACCTAAAATATATATTTATGATTTTATTGTTTGTTAATATAGAAATAATAATATATTCTATGTATAAGAGTTATATTGTATATCCAAAAATGATTTACAATATTTTTAGTTTGTTTTTTGAAAAAAGTTTGAAGAATATATTATTCAAAATTAAACTTTAACTTAATGTAAGCTTATGTGATTAAAAATAAATAAGGCTTTAATAGTTTATCTTAAAGATATCTGAAAGTTATCTAATAGAGTCAATTATCATTTCCTAAGTCTCACTGTCACCCTGAGATAACATAGGATGAATGAATCTCACAGTATAAATTTCCAGTCTTTTTTAATACATGCCAGCTTCCATAATTTTATGTTGAAAATGTCAAGAGAAAACCAGATGAATTTATTGTTTACCTGGAGGATGAGAAATGAGTTTATGGCTTAAAGGAGTGCTTGTTTGGCTGGTGTCTATGTGAAGTCAGAAGTGTTAGGAGATGTCATGTCCAATTAAGGTGGCTTTTGGATGTTTGAAAGCATTTACTTTAGTTAAGAGATAGAGTGATGATGATAAGCTTGTGATTTGTGGGTGTAATAATGCCATCAAAATATCTAGAGTTAATGACAAGATACAATATATTTTTTTAATAAAAATGTAATCTATTTAGCTTTTAATAGCCAGGATTAATTTTAGGTTGGTTGTTAATATTAGGTATATGAAAGTTTAATTTTTTAGGTAGAGGTCCAAATAAATTGATGAACAATTTAATGATAAAAAAAAGAGTATTGGTAGCAGAAAAATTATGTTTAATAGTTTATAATTCTATAAGACCTTATACATTTGCCATGTTTACCAATAATGCTGACAAGATTGCCAGACTGTATTCTATGTAGCCTAACAAGGATATATCCAGCATACATACCCAAAACAATCTTTTACTAGTTAAATTGGAGTAATATTAATAAATATCTGGAGTACAATTGTCATCAAATGCAGGCTAGGAAGATTGTGATGAGCTGGTCATCTTCTGTCACTGAAACCTTCTAGAAAAAATATAAGATAATGTGCTACTAAGAAGTTAAGAAAGAAATCAAGAGTTGAATAGAAGGTTCTGTATTGGCATTACTTTTAATTAATTTTAGGGCATGAAGATGATGGATTTCGAATTTTTTAGTTTTGCTGACAAGTATGTGTCTTTAGAGAGATTATGAGTAAAGAATACTTGTTTCTCTGTGAGAAGAAGTGTTGTTGCTAAGGCAGAAAATGCAATATGTAATATGTTTTCTAAAATGATTCAAAATAATTTACCCAATTCATAATTTTGCGCCTCTAAAAAGTCACATGAACTCCAACATAATCACGTTTTAGTTTAATTAAACAGAAAAATTCCAATGATGCGTTTTAATGGCATTGACCAACATAAAATTATGATCTAGCGCGGAAACCGACCAAGATTCGATTTTGATGAGCATCATTCATGGATTTTAATTATTATAGTTTAATTTAGATGATTACAACTTTATATAGGTTAATTTCCTTTTGAAATATAGAATATTTAATTTTACATAAATGGAATGTATACATTATGGAATGCATGGTTCAATAATTAGCGCTGTTCAAAAATGACGTCACGCTGATTAGGGGAAGGGGGTTGATAAATTCGTGACAAAGCGTGATGGAGGGATAGAAGGGGTTTCCAAAATTGTTGCGTCACAAAAACATTTCTGTAAAAGCAGCCTAGAGAAAGATAACTCCGTTGTATTATATCTTTACTCTATTTTTAAAGTACATTGTTTCGTTTAAATTAATCGAATTTACAGCTTATGCGGAATATTATTCGGAATATGTCTGATTTTTGACAGTTGTACTCAGACATTTTTAAAGCATATTGCAATGCTTACCTTAATTTACAAAAATGCAAATGCCTAAGGGAGATAATCGGAATGAAAAAATAGGCAGAAAAAGTTCCACTAGCAATCAGGTTTAAACTAGATGAGCTAAAAAGAACAGTATTAAAAAGAAACGGAACTCTTTTGGATTTTTGGGGACGTATAAGGGAGGAGGTAGTTAATTCTTAACGTGACGTCTTTTCTGAAGAGTGTTACGAAATTTGTGACAGTGCGTAATATATACAATGATTACAAACATATATGTAATTTTAATGTTTTAAAAATAGTTTGTTAAAGGTATTTTAAAAAATCTATAAATGAAATTGAAAAGGCATTCTGAGGTGATATTAATTTTCAGTTTTTTTAGGGAGCTGGGATAAAACATGGCCCAAATTTGCATGACGTCATTTTTGAACAGGCCCTAATATGAATTTATTATATCTCAATTTTAACTAGTAAAAGCGGAATTAAATTGATTAACATGAAATAATCTCTTTTACAATTTAACTTGAGTTTGTAGATTTGATAGAAAACTCTAGACAAATTTTAAAATAATATGAAAATAAAAGAATCGTTATTTTTTATTAAGTATATCCGCTCAACAACCCAATTTCTCAATAAGATGTTAAGCTATTAGTCTAGAGATTATAAACATTTCTAGTGTACATACACAAAATTTTATTAATTAAAGATTTAATTGTTTAAGTAAAATATTGTAGTGTAGTACGTTACAATTTTTATTCTATTTGAAATTAATAATATCTGGTCAAAATACGAAAAAGTCACAATTTTTTAAATTATCATCTAAACTTTGCATCATAATTTAATAACTTGGCTCAAAAATGTTTTATTCATTTTGGTGTGTACACATGTTTCTGGGATGAATCACCGATTCTTCAGATATTATTAATTTATTTTATTTCGACTATACGTTTCGCGTTACAGGTAACCAAAAATAAAACGATGTTATATTTTGATAAAAATCTACAAGATTCAGTGAAATGTTGTATAATGTGTAATATAGGTATATCTTAAATATATTATTTCTGAAGAATTTAAAATAGTTATGTTCTAAAAAAATGTACTGCTAAGAAGGTGCAGAAAATATAATTCAATCTAAAGATTCTTAACAGACATAAAATACATAATTATGTTAAACAAAAAGTGTTAAACAATAAACAAATATACTATCCCAGAATCATACATAAATACACACATATATAATATATAGTAATAAATAAATGACACTTTGTGCAGCTATAATACACATAAATCGATCACAAAAAAGAGAGCCAGCCCTCAATAAAATACTTCGTATTGTAACGATTAATTGAAACAAAATATCGTACATTAAAGAAGTTTCGGAAGAAGTTTAAGTTTTTCCAGATCAAGAACCCTGTTTTCTTCGGAGCAATCATTGGGTTTTAAAGAGTTCTCTTCATCTACACTGAGTCCACTACCAAACATGTGTTCAGTTGTGGTCACCTGACACTGACCAGTTCCGGGCAGCACTGGAAGGGGAGGTTGTCGACAGTAGCCCTCCAAGACCCGCACATTGGAATTATCAACTTGCCTTAGAACAGATGGAAGAGGATGTGGATTCTTCTTGTTTAGGGGAGAAGGCAAAACAAACTCCGATGCAGCTGGAGTGCTTGAGGCTAGGCCATGCATATTGCCCAGGGTACTACTGATTTCAGTAGTCTCCTGTTGGGGGATCAGGTCGTACTTCTCCATGTATCGTCGTGTGGCGAGACTCATATCCGTCATGTTGATTCCATATTGAGTGACTCCGGGGGAAGGGCCGTTACTAGTAGCTTGGAGTTTGCGCACTTGAGGACTGGGCTTGACCAGCCGTGATTTGTGTGGGATTGTGGAAGGATTTTCGGCAGTTACCAATTGCATTTGAACGGATGTGAGGTATTTTCTAGCGAGGGAGGTCACCTCAACACTGTGTTCACAATCGGTGTCATCAAGGAGCATGGAGACATAATTTATGCGCTGTTGGAGAAGTGTGACATTGGGCTGGTAGAAGGTAGAGTCTCCTCCGCTACAATGAAATGCATATAACAGTGGATACAGTCATACTCAAAATCATAGTAACAGTATCAAAAAAGTGCTAACCTTTACTAATGGTTGTATGATTATAATATGTCTTACTAATTTCGTTAAGACTGAGTTGTGTGCAGATTAAGGGGTTTGTCCAGATAAAAGTTAAAAAACTATACATTTACCATTTAAAAATTGGTCTGATAATATTTCACTGATTCAATATAAAATCTCTACAAATAAATGAAATCGATGAATTATTTATAAAAATAGCCATTAATTAGAAGTATATTTTAACAGAATTAAAACAGTAATAACAAATAAGAATTAAATAATTCTATGAAAAGAAACTGTAGGTACGTATTTACCAAGATATTGAACTGAAAACATAGACAATGTAATATTCAAATATTGATATGTATCTCTCCAGCTGAAAACGACGAACCACGGATAAACCATCATTTGTAACGTATAGATAAAATGTATTAATATTACCTACGAGAGTACTCAAGTGTATTTAGAGTATTTGCATTTTCAGTCAAAAAACATCGGAGTTGAGCAACACTAGGAAATTCAGTCTCATTGAGCGCTGATACGTCGGCTTGACATCCTTCTAAGTCATCCACGGTGTCTGGTCGATTCTGTCCAAGAAATTCTTTAATGTTATCCTGACAAAAAATAGAAAAACACACACACACATTAGTGTAAAACGCTATATCAAGGAACTTGAACAGTCTAGACACCGATACTGTAAAGGACTGTGTATAATTTGAGATATTATGATTACCAGCAATTTTGAATATCCAACTCCGCAAGATTCTTCAGATGATCCACTGGACAGAGATTTCTGTAAATGTATAAATTCGAATTATAGCAATCTTAATGAATTTACTTGTAATCGAATAACTAAACAAATAGTTATATTATTGAAATATTTTACATTCGAAAAGAAAAATAACTATCCCTCATTAAGAAATACTAAGTAAAGTTTTATAATAATAATCAATATTAATTAATTAATAATAAGAAATATAACAATTATATTGTAGATTTAAAAAGGAAATATGGTTTAAATGGGACTTGGGTAGAATTTATTATTCTTAATAAGACTGAATGTATCAAATCACGAAATTTAATATTTATTTGACATGGAAAATTTAAAATAATAATAATTTATGTTACTAAAATTTCTCATTTAAAATTAACAATTAAATAGAAAAGGTAAACTACCTCATTATGCTTATTCTTCTGGGCAATGTCTTCACGACCTACATTATCGAAGTATTCAGGTTGTTGACCATCTATCGAGGCCTGAGGAACTGCTCCCCAGCCCACTGGAGAAGTCCGAAAGTTCTCAGATTGACTGGATCTCACTGATATAGTAGACATATTGGGTAGGTCCCCACCAGAACAGTCATTAGCCTGCCTTCTCGTCAGTGATTGGCACGATGCTAACGCCGATGAACGAATAGTCACGGGGTTTGCAATAGGCGGGAAACGGCGTGCAAGCTCGGGAGAGCCTTCAGCTTTGTTATTATGATGGTCTTGGTCGTATTGATCTGCGAGCCTCAAATGTAGGGATGGTCTGTGTTCCAAGTTCTCGTTTCCATATTGATTGGGATGGCTTATTAACTGATTACCATGAAGCAAATCACACTGAACTTCTGAGTCAGATCTAGATTAGGAGATATTAGGAGTATGAATTAAATAATTAAATTAATTAATCGCTAGTTCACCTACATTTTACAGTTTTGTTCAGTTCCACTCGATTGATCACCCGACAAAACAGTGCTTGTATTGGTACCAATGGAGCAAGTGACCTTCTGTGCCTCCTGCTTTTGCATGATGTTCAAAATCAAAGTCTCCAACATTTTGAGATCTCTCTCGCTGGTGAAGTTAAAGGCCGGTAGACTTGTGGCTTCCTCCATAAATGCAGCTGTTACCGTATTCTTCCCGTTCGATGTCTCCACCGGCTGTGATGACGATAAGGTGCGCTTGGGACGAGAAGCAGTCGTCTTGCCACCAGGATAAACATCTTGCGAATGTCGATCATCTGGAATGTGGTCTTCAGTCGAGACAGCAGAAGTGGGTCGAGACATGGCCGGCTTGCGGACAACTTCCTGCGATCTTGCACTTGAAGGTCGGGAATGCTGCTGATGCTGTTGTAGGGCTGGATCATACTGCATCGCGTGACCCGGCACCCAAGTGGGCTGCTGTTGCTGACCAGGATACACCCAGTTGACTAAATGCGGTGGGGGAGGATAATATCCGGTGTCAGGGTACATATTATAATTCTGATAGCTCATCATATATCCTTGCTGCGGATAGGCTAACGGTGGAGGACTTGGTCGCTGTTGTTGATACTGTAGACTAGGTGGAGGGGGGGTAGGGCTCTTTCCACGACCTGTCACATTAGGCTTTTGCTTGGGGAGAGGTTTCCGAGGAATAGACTCGCTGGATCGACGACATGAGTTGTCCTGATTGGCAGTTGACTCAACTTTCTCGGCGATGATTTGATATGGATTGCCGTTAGTATGTTGTCGTTGATTGAACAATGCGTCGTGAGTAGCACTACTATCATTACCAATCAGGGACACTTCGGGAACCTCGGGACCACTATTAGGTGCATAGCGTCGGTGTGTTGACGAGAGCGAAAGTGGATCTCGAGGGACCATTTCATCGAATATTTCCGACGGAAGATTTGAATCACTAAAATGTTGCTTCAATCTAAGGAATGAAAATGATTTTTCAACAATAACTCAAGAGTAGGCGTTTTGTTAGGAAAAAGAATTTGGACTTACATCGTCTGTACAAAATGTTTGTTAACATCATCTAAAAGGGATCGCTTAGCGCCTTGTTCGACTCTGACCAGTTCCATCTTAAAGGCCTCAGCTCCCCTACCTCCGGACTTGCTGAAGGCCTGCAAGTTACCACGACCACTGCACAGGCAGAAATCCATCTGAACACAAAATCGTATACAACAGACAACTGCAATTATGTTACAAAAGTATTTTAATGATTACTAACCAATTAAAATATGAACAAATAAGAACTATCATTTAAAATAAACAACATATAGTATGTACCAACCTTTATAGCCACGGTGTTCGATGACAAACCAGTTTGACCATCCCGTATGGCTGCTCCTGTGGCTGTGCTCACAGTGGAACACTTGATGTCATAAAATTCTGGTTTGGCATGGAGTGGTGAATAGAGCACTAGTAAGAAGGGCTGAGGAGGTGTACAGACTCGGTCGGTAAGGGAGGTGCAATAGAGGAAACGCAGACAACAGGCCCATACCATGGGATCAGTAATATAGTTGACACCGGACACCCAACTAGACAGCATAAGATACATCCAAGGATATAATATATGTTTTATATATTTACCAACGCATTTCTATCACAGTAGTGAAACATAATAATTCAAAAAAGTTATTGGGTTTAATTATTTTCAAATGTTATGCTTAGTCAGTACATAGTTACTTCATTATTGAATTTTCATATTTTAAATTTATGATAATGTGTAGCATTAATAAGTATTAGCGTATTTACCGTACTTCAGATGTACAGTTTCCATTTACAATTTCCATATTTATAATAAAAACCATTTTGAACTCGGATATTTTTTTTAAAATTTGATTTACTAGAACTGTTAACAATTATTATATGTGATGTAAAGATGTGATTTATACTCATTTATTATAAATTAATAAATTGTATATTGGCTTATTTTTAAAGTCAAATTGTGAACCGCAATGAAAAAATTTGGAGCATGATTATATTCTTAATAGCAGCAAAAATATTTAGCACACAAGTTTTTATTTTCTTTTTGTTCATATTGAAAAAAAATTATAAACAAACTCAATATTAAAAACCGTACATTCCGACCAGCGGTGCAGCATATGCTTTAGAATCTGAATCAAGAAAGAGAACCAACTTCCTTGTCTGGTCCATAGAAAGAAATCTGAAAAGAATGAACACTTATTAGTTAAATCCCCACACTAATGGAAGACTCATCCAGCTCTCTTAAACTAACCCATATCTAAACTCGCTCTGATACTCTGTCATCTCAATAATTCTCGAACTTAGACTCTTGGCGAGAGCCGTGGGCACGATGGGGATCTGCATGACCTGGGAGGCTGTACAACAGGTATTCGGTAAAATAGCATCCACTTCCAGCCATGTAAGACCACCCCCGGTAGAAGGTTGACCCTGACCGCTGGACGGGAGACGAACCTGACCGTTCTTAGGTGGCGGTTTGCTGCTGCCACAACCGGCGTAGGCACGCAGACCCAAGAAGTTGGTCAAGTCCAGTTCGTCGAGACTGATCACGTTGTTGCGCAGAGCCTAGATAAATTAGTTTTATAAATCACTATAGTAGTTATCTCTGACCAATGAACATGTAAATTTGTTCATTGGTAAATAGTAAAATTGCAATATGTTTTAACAAATTGTAATTTCATCAAAACTCAATTATAGCTTTACTTTAATTTACTTTTAAAATGTGGTTCACTTCGAACCTCATGAAACATGTTGATTATTTTACCAATTTAGTTAGAACCCTAAAAAATAATTTGACTTATAGAATAATTTTTCATTTACCTTCATTGTAGAAAAGCATGATTCTGGAGTAATTTTTGTATCTGGTGTACTTTTGAATATCTAAAACAAAAAATCAATTATCAAAATAAATAATTATATAATGATGAAAACTTATTAATATGACATTTCACCTTAAAAGGAATATATATTTCACCATAACAACGAATATTGCACTGATTATTTTGTACATTGTCTGCTTCAATTCTTTCAATAAATATGACAAATCGATGTTTATCTAAATAAATGGAAATTCCAATTAACAATGGCAAATATAAATATCAAAAAAAAAATCCGGTTACTATCTCTTAGGCAATTTCCAATAAGAACACATTCCAAACAGCTACTCTTGCTCTGACTGCTGAGTTTTGCAGCCAAACTCAAAACTTGCTGACTTATCGAAATTTCCACTTCTCTGAAATGAAAGTTCGAAAATAGTTTATTATATATAATATAACAAAACTAAAAAGAAATAAAATCATTATAAATTAATCTTCTACCTTTGACATGTTAAATGCAGAGATAAGGATGGTCCTTTTGTAGTGTGATCCCAAAGTGAACATCTTGAACTTGGGAATCGGTAGGATTTTCTAATGAAAAATATTATGATACATTAATAAATAAATAAAATCATATATTAAATATTTTAAGCCATACCTATCATTTTCTGATGCCATTGAAAACCTTGAAAATATTAACAAAAATAGGTCTATAATATAAAATAACTAAATAATAAATACTATTTTAATAAATATCTCATAAGTAAAAGTTAATTCATTTATTAGTGAATTTATCAATAGTAATGCTGTCTATTTTTGATGATCATTTAATTTAAATAAAATATATGGTATGTAGTAACAATGTATTTAAGTAATAGATTAGACTATACAAGCAAAATAAAAGTAAAATAAATACAATTTACATATTAAGAAATAGTAATGAAATATTTTGGTTTTACAGGAACTAGTTTAAATAAGTAAAAACAAATAAATTTAGAAAAAGTCAATATGAATTACATTCTGTTATTATAAAACACAAATAATTTATATTATAAAGCAATATTTCCATAAAGCAATTTTGAAATATTTTATTACTAATTGTGATTGTAAATAATATTCCTATATTCAAAGGAACCTAATATTTTATTTGAAAAATGAAATCATATAATGAATTATATGCTAATTGAAAAATATATATAAATATGAAAATACAGAAAAAATACATTCTGAAATGAAATGGAAGAAACGAAAGAAATAGAGAGAGTGAGTTTTATATTACACAATCATTAGGTTATTTGATTTATTGTCAGC
Source organism: Vannuccia rotundouncinata (assembly GCA_034780395.1). Taxonomy (NCBI): domain Eukaryota; kingdom Metazoa; phylum Platyhelminthes; order Proseriata; family Coelogynoporidae; genus Vannuccia; species Vannuccia rotundouncinata. The sequence goes on along the minus strand of JAUZNC010028271.1, from coordinate 1,388 downwards.
AATCCCCGTGTTGGATAGTTTAAGCAAATAATGAGAACACTTCGAGGCTCTATATTTTATTCATAAAAATGTCTAATGCATAGCAATCATTGTAGAAAGAATAATTGCAGCAAAGGTATCTGAAGGTTGCACAATTTTGTCAGTTATGTATATAAAAATTCCATATATCTAATACCAATATACAGATTAAATACAACAAGATAAAATTAAAATACTCTGGGTAAAATAAGAGATTTTTCTTATGTTACTTTATTGTACCTGTTTTAGTTGTGTTTTTATGACATATTTTTAAACACAATCCACCATCTTGTAATAATCATTTACAAAATGTATGTAGATTTCTACACAAAAATATATAAATATAAACATTTCCAAACAATATGCACATTAAATAATTTTTGGAATAAGATATTAGTAATTTTATTATATAGAAAGTGCAATAATTGTCAACCAATCAGAGTCTACCAATACTAAAAATAGAATCACACTGTGTGTGAGTCAACTTTTTTTTACTGTAAATTTTTTTTAATGCCTATAAAGAAATGGTTATTGTTGGCTGTCTAATTTGTCTTTATTGATATTTCAGTAAAATGTTTGGTTAGAATATTATTTTAATACCAATGGAGAAAAATTGAGTTAAATATTTCTTATAGGTAGCTCTTTTAGTCTAATGAAATCTGATAGTAAAAAGTGGCCATAGGCCAAATAACATCAATTGATATAAAATCAACAGTATAAATGGTATTAAACACATGTTATCAAGCATTCATAGATTTTTCCTCTAAACTATCATGCAGCTTATTGTTTTATATACAGTAATGTAATATTTATTGCAAATAATGTTATGTAGTTGAAAAAAAAATCCCTTACAAATCCCTTCCAAAGGTTTCTGGCATAAGCATATTGCTACACAAGTACTCATAAAAGTTCTGACATTTTCAGAAAAAGTTATTTTTAAGTAAGCTTTTTTTTAAATTAATTAATTTCTGTCAAAATGTTTATACACAACAGAATAGTTCCTTGTAGTTATTTTAGTAAAATTTGTCTTATTAAAGAAATTAATCTTGACCAAATACTTTAAATTTAAGCTGCTGACAACTTAAAGGAAATGGTTTGCAGGTTGAATAAATTTTTTTATCATTGCAATGTTTTCATTTGGAAAAATCATATATTTTCTTCTTCTTCTAGATACCAATTAATCAATTAAAAATATTTATTATAATGAAAAATTATGTAAATATGGAAAAAATGTATTGTACAAGTCAATAAAGTCAAAAGTATAATATATAATTTATAGTACAGTCAAACCCCCATTTAACCATTTGTACCCGGGTGGCAAGACAGTCTTGCCATGAGAAAATGTTCACCCCCCAACGGGTGGCAAGACT
>JAUZNC010028260.1:0-21638 GCA_034780395.1 Vannuccia rotundouncinata | reverse complement strand
AATAATATTGACATAGATTATTCAAACTCAGGGGTAATATTACTTTTTATTTATACTGAGATTTAATACAAAATCTAAGGCGAAAATGAATAATAATTCTTCTTATTTTTTTTTAATTTCTAAAAAACAAAACTAATTTATAATCTAGTTATTTATTCTTCTCCCCTGTTCAGACTACACCCTAAAATAAAATTAAAAGCTGTTTAATTATCCATTTTGTTTTCCCAGTTAACAATGATACGATTTATATTGACAGAAATTATTTCCCTGGCCTACCTAGCTAGTTTGAGCTCGGTATTTAAAATAGAGTAATGTTGTTGGAAGACAATATCATACATAAGCATTATTTAAATCCGTATATAACATGAAAGGTACAGAAAAACATGGGTGTTTTTTTATCCTCATAATCTTTCTCTATATATAATCAATTCACTATAAATTAGCATTCAGCGACGTTTAAGTCTATTGATACGATCCTATTTAGAAAAATATTATTGAATATCGATAAATGGATTTGAAGTGAGATAAATTAATTCCTTCATGTTCTGTAATACATATTAACGTCATGACAAGCTACCAGTTAGTTCATCGCTAAATTAGAGCGAACTCATGCTTTTCCCCCCGGGACAACCTAGTCTACCAAAAGAAGTGTAAATTTAATCATCACAATAAATTGTTAGAAATCGATGTTAAACAGTAGTGGACACTATAATTCTAATAAATTGCAATATTATTGTATTTCCTGTTTTTTGGCAGTTTGGTAAAGGAACAGAAACAAATGTAATTCACTGAAGGTTTCAATCAATAAGCTTATTTGGAGGAGTTTCTATCACACATTTAGCTGTTTGAATTTATCATTTAACTAAGGTAAACAATAAGGACTAACGGGGGTCAATCACACAAAAATTGGCGAAATTAAAACATTATAATAAAAAATACTTGCACTTTACGTTGAAAATGAATTTTTAATTAGAAAATAAAACAAATTTAGCAAATAAATTTATTAATGGCCAAATAAATTGTGTAGCTTTGTAAAAAGAACAGGCAGGTATTGTGGGATAGGGAAAACTTTTTTTAATTATATAAAATAATTCAAGCAACCAACTAAAAGTACACACACATATTATTATTAACAATATCTAAATGAGTAACAAATGATAATTATTTGATAAACCTATTACAGAAGCCGATAGTTACGTCACATATGCATGATGTAATTTTTTAAAATTTATGTGACCAAATTAAACATGACTGGGGTTGAAACACCTTACAGACACGTTTGTACACACATCTCAAACTTGTGTAAAAATAGCGAATTACATTTAGAAGTTGACAAAGTTGATTTTTTATATAGATAAGAGAAAATGGGGAAATCATAGCAAACTAAATAGGGCTGTCTGCATCAGGTCACATAGGTGGTGATTTTGATCTATAGTCACATTAAGGACGTAAAAAGATACACCCAAGACACACCAGGACGAACTAATCAGCAGAAAAATATCTGAAATAGAAAAATCAAACGAAAAGATTAAATAATTTAATTAAGACAGAATTAAATTATTTAATGTGTTAGTTAACCTTTTACGGGCGGTATGTTAAGATTGTATCTTGTAATAAACAAATCAATTGAAAAGTTATAAGACAATTAAATTATATTTTGTAATATGAATTACATTTTTTATACATGTACCATACGTATGTCTTGAAAATTTCAAGTCCTTTACACTCAAGTTCAAGACTTTTATATGCTTGTTAAAAAATCAAGATTTTGAGTTGTCTTGTAAAGGATTTTAAATTAAAGAATGAATATGAACCCTGTTATAGTTATTTACACACCCCATATAATTATTTCATTCCACAAAAAATCCTACAAAATTATTTTAGTGATAATTACATATACTATATAATATATTTACTTACGCGTTATATTTCTTATAATTGATACTGTAAATGGCAGAATGTTTCTATGTTTGTTAAATTAATAGCCAGCGCCAATGTAGTATTCCTGGAGTTTGTAAATAGCATCATTTCCCTTTCCACTCTTCATTTCTGTGTCGGTGTCTTCGGCCATACCGATCAAGATGACTAAAATAAATTTAAACCATTAATTATGCAAATCCATTGAATTAAATAACATAATGGTGATTTTCAAAAAAAATTGATCTTATGCCAGGGGCTCAATATAAATATATGAACAAACTATTTTTTAAAAAAAAAAAAATACTCTACAAAAATCACACCCACGAAATAATAAAAATATAAAATTTAACACTAATAATTACTTAAGTTTTTTAGTCAAAAAATGTATTTAATAAAAAACTAATCGAGTTTTTATTAGATATATTATATGCAAGTGTAAAGGCATCGAAAAGAAAAATATCTAACAAACATAGAAGTTACGTTTAACCATAAACACCCCCGAGTAGAATTAACAAAACAGAAAAACTAAGAAAATGTACAATTTCAAACAATATTTGTGAATCGCATAAATAAAGGATATTACACTGTATATTATAAGTTCCTCCATTATTAATATACTGAAGTTTAGACAGCTTGATAATTGCACACGTTTCATAGAATCAATGCAATAATAAATGAATCAGGATACGATTAAACGAATGAAATTTGGTTCCTGATAGCTATGAAATTTACATAAGCATAGGTAATAATTGGTAAAATAATAGTTATTGCAAATATACTATTATATTAATTTAAATATTATGATAGTGATAAATAGAAGTATAAGCTAGCAACGTTAATACGCAGGAATTAGAATGATCAATCATTTTAGTGCGCACTTAGGAAATAATCACTGTATTTGTATTAATAACCCACTTACATAATACAATTTTTTTATCATTTCAGCTGGAAATTCGTGTAAATTTATTGAAAATATGTACACAATTCTTAACCATGTTTGGGATCCTGCTAATAGGATTTGAGTTAAAATAATACACTATTTGCTAGTGGGGTTACATAACATTAGTTCGAATGCTTATTTCACTGAATAGACACATCAAGAATGTTACGAATGTTGGTAAAACTCACGGGTGCTAGTAATGGCACAAAACAAACTCTTCTTGCCGGCCTTGCCGTTGAGCGTTTTGTCGTCAGACCGGAGCATGATGTACTTGTTTGATGCCAATTCGAAAGCGGGAGTCAATTTTCCGGTCTTGATTGTGCTGATGATGGGCTTTATCTCTGCCTCAGTTAACTATTAAAAAATGTATATGGTTAAAATAAAAATAATTTAGGCCAGGTGATCATAAATTAAACGCACATTTTCACGTAATTTCAAAATGAATTATTAATAATATATTACCAAACTTTGTGACACAGTAATGATTTACCCTGAACAAATAAATACTACATACATTGTGATATGGAATGTTGTATGACGAAATAGACTTAGTGTCATCCTTGGCACACTTTACTTCCTACACTGACTATACTCTTTACACGAAACGAATACATTAGACGCGGTACGCGCGTTTTACTTAATACCACACTGAATTATTAAAACTCAAAGTTCAGTATAGTATTGATTATGTGCATGATATTCAAAGGAGACAGCTAAGCTGGGTATGCAAGACAGCATACATCTAGACATGTTACAGCTGAGATAAACATGATACACAAGTGGTTATATTATAACTACATTAGATTGAAATAATCGAGAAAACCAACACGGCAGTTCACAATACATTATATATTGTTTCTAATTGATGGCGAGTTGTATTATGTACCCCGCAGACCTGACAGTACACACTAACGCTGTACAATTCTGGAACACCCTCGAGAGTCAAGTAATGTGTATCAAAGTGCACAGAAATCATTGAACTATAGATACGTAACGAACACACGCCAGGGTGGCACAATATACACGTACCGTTCAAAACACGAATATAATAGCTATGTGAAATTTATCTGGAATTATTATGAATCTTAGATTGATACAAAACAAAACATTATCTTATCATAAAAACATTCAAAAATCATAACACTTAAATTATAATTTACACTGTATTTAAATAACAAATAAAAAATGAACTAAATAATATATTCGCCTTATGTAAAAGAGCATTTAACTTGAGTCAAATAGGCGCATCAAAAGCTTAGACAAATGAATCATTTGGAATAAACACTGCGATTGGTGAATAATCCGCCTTTATAAGCTATATACGCATATTTTGAAAGCATGAAGTAATTAGTGGAGAATTCCCAACAGAAATACGCTAAAAATAGAAACTGATGAATCACACGAAAGAAAAATCTAGACAGCATGGAATAGAAAATGGTATAGAGAGAGGAAGGGAAAATTCTTTATTTATGAGAGAAACACGCTATCGATTAATCAATAATAGTTTCCTCCTTTTCCTCGCTGTATCCCTTCCACGTTGAATTTTTAGCTAAATGAGATATTGCCATAGGAATAAAACAAAAATGCACGGTATATACGGAGCCAAAAAGGGTATAATGATGGAAATATTTGATGTTAACTATTTACACTGCTGAGTCTGACTCTTACACAATGATAAGGACAAATTAAGTAGGAGCTACTATATAATATTATTTCCTTATATTTATATATATAATATTGATTTTATCAGAAATCTATTTATTTTACAATATTTACGTGACTGCGAGATGACTGCACATTACCTAAAATACAAAAGTAAAGAAACGTCATATATATAATACGAAGAAGTAAATACACATAAATAAATACAATTGATTCACTATGTATATTTGCATCTATTCTATTTATATTAGGTGTAGAATGTAACAATAAGACATATAATAAAAGATTTCAAGAAATGCTTCCACCAGATAGTTATATTAAAGAAAAGTGTACACGCCCAAAATATAAATTGAAAAATCTTTGTAAGTATAAAATTTGACTAAACAGTTTTAATGTAATATTTTAAAATCGATTATTGCTAGCAACGATATAAAACTGATTTGACAACTAAAGAAATACTAAGGCATCTACACATTATAGTAACTGACCTGCTACTCAGTAGTGATAAGCAATCTCAGACAAAGAACAATGACAAGCGCATATGAGTCATAAAGTAAGCACTTTAGGACGAAAATGATCAAATAACCACGAAAATGTTCTATTGAGAATTATGCATTAGTTTACTAATTGCTTTAAAACATTATTTATTGTCTAAACATTTATAAACGAACGGTTTATAGTATTTTCAGGGAGGAGAATGATTAGTTTACAAAGTAGCCTAATTGTCTCTGCTTCAGTGAGCAGGGACACAAGAGCACCAAATTTTGTGTTACTGTTGCAAAATTTGTACAACTAGCATATTTATTATCATCCTTATGACACTTCCCCGTCAAATGTTTTAAAAATGCTTACAAGAATGAATACATTTAATCAAAAAGAAAGAGATTCCACTCCCTCTATATAATACATTTATAATTATATATAAAATATATACCTATTAAAAGTTCAGAAACCAGTCTTCATACTGCAATATAGATGTCATGTACAAGTACCGTTAATTAATATTATGCCAAAGTTATATCGAATGGATAAATTGAAGCCAACTATTTCAACCATTCAATACTAATTATTAACCAATACTTTTAAAAATGTAGGTACCCCTGACATAATGTTCTCGAAACACAAGATTTGTTTAAAAATTATAATCTAGCCGATGTATATAATATATTACAATTTATGTAACTGTCAGTTGCCCTAACACTATAAATAGTGTTCATATACATGTCAATATTAAAATATACTATCTGAAAACAACATTAAATAGTAAAAACTTGCTGAACACAAACATGAGAAAATTCTTATGGCTTTAAAATTAATTATTTAAAGACGATACCTAGCACGTCTTTCACTCATGACGTTATTTAAGACGTCAAATAAATGTAATGAGCAGTCGAAGATTTTGCTACCAAATTTAATTAAAAAATCAATAATGAAAAAATAGCATTTTATTACTTACTGCAAACGTCGACCTGTCGGATGTTCCATAAACTTGGCCTTCAAGATTTGCGATGCATAAGCTATCAAGGATGGGGTAGCTTGTTAGAAGAGCCTTGCAGTTTTCGTCCCAACTCATAATTATTGTTGAATTATTAGACTTCTGAACAAAATCGAAACTAGATCACCAAAAGGAAGGTCAAAATTGCGTAGCCAAGAAGCATGCAATCAAACGCGCCTATATAAGTCTTCGCTAGCAAATCTATGAGACGCTTAACAGTGTTGGAGTAACTGATGAGTCATTTTAGCCAATCAGCTTTCGATGAACAAAATGACGTCGTCAATGGAGTAATAAGCTGCCAGCACTGTAAGCACTGCACCAAGAAAACTCAAATTCTGCCCCTCATTCAGCCAGTGTCATTTCATACTAACGCCATGCTATGGCCGTACTCATACAAAGTATGCTGGAGTTTATAATGGCTGCACGCACACATTAGCTGTGCTTTGTCTAAATAGAAAGATATATATGATTATCCGTCATATTCTATTTTTAATATATCACTTGTATTTAATTGAATTAATAAGCTTACTCGTTGATATTCGTTGTTGGAGATATACGACAGTCGGAGAAAAATTTTTGTAGTGTTCGTTTTACACTTACATGATCAATATACTCTATAACTTTATGTACAATTCTAGGTACAATTAAAATTTCAAATCCAGATTAGGAATAAGTTAATTGAAATTATGTTAAATCTGGGTTATGTTATATCCATATGTTATATGAATACAAGTCTTATTATTTTACCAGAGCTAACAAAGCTTTCTGTAAAAATTTTTTCACGATATTCGTCCGTATTTTAATACCTACCTACTTCATTTTTTGGGAGTTTTCTATTATTTACGAATCAGTTTACTTAATGAGAGGTAATAATTTATGTTTTTGTGGTGGTGAGATTGTCATTACGTTATTTAATTTAAATAGAGCTACAATCTATAACTGATGTTATATTTTTTTAAATGTGCTTCAAAATATCAGTCTTAAAATTGGTAAAAAAGTGATCGCAAAAGTAAGCATTTTGTTATGCAACATTGAGAACCCTAGAAATGTTTGCTAGGTAAAAATCATTTCACAACCAAAAATATTTAAATTTCGCTAAAATCAGTTAAATTTTAGCGTCCATAAAGTAAAGTTTGATAAAGTATTTAGAATATCAAAGCATGTGCACTATATGGGGGTGATTGTCGATTTTAATTGCTCTAGAAAATTAACGAAGTGTATAATTTTCAATCGTTATTATATAATGAATGATTTTGACGTCAATGATTATAATAAACTATCTAAATTTAATGAATAGTATTATCAATAGTAACAAAATTATCAAAATAATTTTACAGCAAAATAAATCTTCTTTTAAGTCTATATTATATATAGCTAGTATTTTATATATATCGCATTTTCTGAATCACATGGGGTTTTCTGATAACGGATTTCAAAGAATCGACAAAATGTTTAATTAGGGGTTATACTTACTTCAATCGACTCTGGATTACTCAGCTCATCAGCAACCAGATCGCGAAATGTATCAGCCTACAAGCCCCCACCATCCACCAAGTCTTCAATGCTCTTATTATCAGTCGTCTTTACTTACTCCAGCCAAGCTTGGAGGGCACTAAAGCCAATACCGAAAACTTAAATGCTGCAACCGCAAAACTGAGTTAATTGCCTACTGCAAGAAGGCCGATATCAAAATTTTTGGCAATTATCAAAAAACAACAGACATAACCTCAAAGACGAACATAAATTCTCTATACCCCAGTTCTTACAACCATGAACTGTGTTCAAATTTTTAAACCCATAATATGCTAACTATAGATTGTATCTTAACCTTTCTGTTATAGTTATAATGTCCGTCTGTCACCATGATTAAATAAAGTATATAATTTTATTACTTATATACAACATTATTATTTATACCCAACATGAATATATAGGGTAAGGTAAAATATTAGCTTTACAGAAGTATGAGTCAAAACCATGGTTTGATTGTGCAAAATATCTATATATAGTAGATGGTCAACTCTCACCAGCTATCAATTATGAACCAATAATATATTTTTATATAATTGCTCCAAAACTCCTAAATTATGTAATGGTATATATATATACAGGCCTCACACTAACATTATTTAGACTTGAGTGAATTGAGTTAATAAATAATTCACTTATTTTGCTAATTTGGAAATAAGAAAAAATATGATATAAAAAAATAATTATTAATTATGATATTAAAAAATACAGCTGAATTTGGGAATAGTATCCTGGACTCATAATTCAATATATCTTTAACACAATTTTTTCTAATGTTCTGTGGGAGGCCTGCATGCATATTAACATTTCAAACAATATATATGGATGTAGGATTGCATGCAGTTAAAATTTGTGAACTACAATTACAACTACAAAAACTAATTTTGCCTTATCGACCTGAGTAACCTGCAAGTTCTACACAAATGTACCTCCCTTTAAGGTCGCTTAAAAAATCATGTAATACACAATTGAAATGATTTACATATAAGATATTTGATGTGCTTCGCAATACATTTACACAATAATCACGATTTTTCAATACCAAATGTTGCGTTTGGACAATTATATTTTACAGTGCTTTTTTAATGTACATACCTACATTCCGGAGGATGAGGAAGCAAAAATGCCGATAAATTATCTTTTTTTTTACAAAACTGCTTTTACTTTAAAACCTCTCTCAAAACGACTTCCCGACAGAGCGTCTGTTTGAGATGCTGATAATTATGCTCGCCCACATGAAGCTCTTATCACCGAACCTTTTTTCAGGAGAAGGTTGTCACCAGAGTTCTCCAGCCGGCTTACTCCTCAGATCTTAATTACTATGCCTTAGATTTGTTTTTCGCAACATGGAAGTTAGCCGTCGCAACATCGTATTTAACTATATGTTCAAGAGATCAGAAACTTTCTAAAGGACTATCTAAATTCACTATCACACCGCATACTAAACAAGGAGTTCAATATGCTCTGCAATTCAGCACTTTAGGCAACTTATTGAAAATAAGGGAATTTTTTAAATGACTTATTTCTACTCATATTTTTATGAACTATTCTGTACTTACGAACTGCTATTCTGTACTATACTAATATGTAGTTACATTGTTCATTGTATATATAAATTGTTCATTATAAATATATTAATGTTTGTATTAAAAAACGTATTTTTTCCCAGACACGTCCTATATAGATGAAATTATATATTTATAATACTTTTAACAATATATAAATATATCTAAAGGAAAAATTGATTTTTAAGTGTATATTTTTATTTACCAATTTTAAAAGTATCAAATTTCAGTTTCCATGAGATGTAATATGATCTGTTAATAACGTTATTATATAGTGACAACAAATTTTTGGAAATTTTACGAACTATATAGGTATATTAATATAACTGATATTTAGTTGATATACAAAAAAGTTATTATAAAAAATTATTTAAAATTAGAATAAATACCTATGTAAATATTAATAAAATAATAATTGCAATAAGCTAATTATTAAAAAAATGAGCATAAGAAAAACGTCTAATATTGTCTATGATAGAGTAAAATTTTAATTTATATAAAAAAACTTTAGGTAATATTTAAGCATAAAATGATTCTGTTTTTATATTTATATTTATGGTCTAAAATTAATAATTTAATTAACAATATAGTCGATATCATAGAAATATAAATTTTATTATATCCAATATTAAACAACATAAACGGTAATATGAACGTGTCGCTTAAAAAAATTATGAAATACCAAAGTAATTAATTAAAGATAATACAAAGAGCAGTTCATCCTTACTTAGTTTGTATGATCTTGACAAGAATCACAGCTTTTTAAATTGAAGAGTATGTAATTAAAATAACAAAAGTATAATAATGACATCTATGTATAGGTAATTGTTATGACAACATGTTTAAATGGGGTGATTACGCAGAACACTCTAAATAGATCTGTGCGTGATCACCTATTATCAGATGTCATTATATACTTTTGAAATATGTCTTTATTTAGTTCTATATGTCATATATTAAACCTTTGTTAATTTAATTATTAACTCAAATTTAAGGCTGTGATTCTTGACTTACAATTATACACATATTTTAATATGTTGCCATAAATCTTTTTGAATATTATATAGGGGCCTCCAAAAAAATATAACTTTATTTAAATAAATATAACAAAACATTTTATTTATTTATATGCAACCAAAGTTAATGTTCAACAAAGTTCAACGAAAGGTGTTATATTCATAATTTTCTTACAAATAGTTACCAGCGGCTTCAATAACGAGGCGGAGGTGAACAATGAGTTCCAGCTTGAGAAATTGTTATTCAGCATGAAAATGTCAGGCCTCATGTGGTAATTGTTGTACGTCAATGGTTGGAACAACATCACATTTCTCTCCTCAAACAGCCAGCGTACTCACCGGACTTCAACTTGATGGACCGCGTTCAGGAACTAGGACACTTTTCGACGAGGACAAATCTTTCGGGATGCAAATGAACGAAGACAAAATTTGGATGACTTCTTGACATCAAACACAGCTGAGAAACTTTCAATGGAGCTGGGCGAACTCATTTCTCACCTACACCTCGTGGTAACTATTTGAAAGATAATTCTGAATATAACACATTTTGTTGAATAGGATAAAATAAAGTTATATTTTATAAAAAAAAAACATATTTTAGGAAGCACTATAATTATGTATATCTAGGGTTATTATAGTGCTGTGGAAAAATATGTTTCCAGTTTGTTATACTTTGTGGAGTAATCATTGATCGGTGTTAATATTCTTACTCATAAAATCTCTTCTCTATAATCTGCAGTGTATATGGCTTTTGCGATATTGATTTTGGAGTTATTTCTAACCGCATATTTTATAATACCTATACAGACCAATTCCTGCGCAAATAAATGACTTGATGTTAGTGTTTAGTACCTACTTATTCTCTAATTCTTTCATTTTCTATAGCCTCACTGTGAACATATAGTATGATTAACTCTATCATAGTTATGATATTCCGTAGCAATATACTAGGCATATAGTAAAAGTTTATTGAGGTTATTATATACTTGAACTATTTGCACAATACACACCTATTTTACTTATACTATACTTAATGGTTAATTATAAAGATGAAATTCACGTATATTTTATCAACTATAAGTATGTTGACTAAATTGTATAATTCGGACGAATTTGTGAAGCTGTAGTAAATATAGTTTCAACAAGAAGTATTCTATGATAATTACTTGATTAAGCAAATAAAATAATAAAAAGCTATAAAGCATGGTGGCAATTAATCGTTAAAATGTTTAGATTTTGGAATACACACAAGCTATACACAAAACGTTTAGTAATAGAAAAACACTTTAGGGTGCAAATACAATATTTCTGACAGACATACATATAGGCTACGGATATGATAAATTGATATCACTTATACAGAAAATTACGTTAAAAAGATTGAAATAAATTAATTAAAGATTCGTGTTAAACTGTTATCACTTATGTACACAATTAGAAAAAATTGCGTTAAAAATATTGTAATAAATTAAATATATGTTTCAATATCAATTTCAACCATTTAAGGATGTAAATAAATATTGAAAGTACAAGGAAATGTGTCAAAACTTTAAATATGAAAGTAGTAAATATGTATATATGCAGGACGTAGTCGTCAAATCTGATTTTATATTTGTTCGTATTAGGTACATATTCAACACTTGTTAATGTTCGGTTAACTTTCTTGGAATGCATATATACATTACAACAGATGATATATAAGTTATCACGCCGAAATAGGTATGTAAGCGCATACAAGATATAGTGCTGATTTTCTAGTTCTTGGTATTGATTGTATGTGTGCTGCATAAGATGTATTATACAAGGATATAGACTTGTACCCTATATGAAGCAGTTGTCAGGATATTCGAAATAGTATACTAATACATGCTTTGAAATTTTACGGATATAAATGAATAATTAATATTATAAATGATCATTAAACGTGTCCTATTACAATATAATTTATTTGTGTACTTAACTAATTGTAATAAACATTTATAATAACATTTATAGGGAGATTGAATATCTTAAAATTTCCGACATTTAACTCATTTTTTTAATTAAAATTTTCGATAAAATCCATTTTGCGTTTCAGAACCCCCACAACTAGGCAACAACACACCCCTAATAGCCGTCATAGGAATACTAACCAAATCAGAATAGTTTGTGTACTTAACTAATTGTAATAAACATTTATTTATTACTGAATATGAATAATTTCATTAATATTAGGGTTTCTATATATGCATTAAAATGTATTCACTTAAATAGAAAATTTCAAAACGAACAAATAAATTGAAATAGTATGTATATTTTAAAATAAGTATAACATTTTGCTTAATCATTCTTAATGCAATTAAATTATACTGAAGTTAATAAAATTCTAATAAAATAATATATTGTTCAATTAATCAACCAGTAGTATAACACTAATCAAGTATTTTCAAAAGATACATACACAGAAACATATTATTTAGTGTTAACAGAAGACTACTACTATAGATAAGTGTTGAATGTTCATTAAAACAACGATACATTTTGAACTACACATTAATTTCATTGATATTTTTTTTACAGTTTTACGATCAACTTCTTTTGCCTTTCAGAAAATGCTGTTTTGAATTTATATTCCATTAGGAAAACTATATAAATCATTCAGAAATCAATACAAGTAAAATCTTAACAATAAAATATATCAATAAGAGTTTTAGGTTTAGTACTTTTAAGTAGCTGTTTGAATTTTAAAAAGTTCGGCTTCATAGAGACTTTGTTCGTAAAAACAATAATTGTTCGCAATTATAATTTATGAATTTAAAATTTATGTACTTATAGAAAAAGAAATAGGGACCAGGCGTTTATAGACACAAGACAAACCACAAAAAAATAACAAACTTTGATACCAAGAACAACAAAGTTATTTCAAACAACACAATTTATTTACAATGGGGAACATATTATATAAAACATAAATGACAAGTACATACTAATTGTATATGAAGATAGGATATAAAAACAAGTATGCACTGGACAATAAAAGTTAAAATTCGCATAAATGCAATCCGCTTTCTTTTTTCTTAAGTTTGATGAATTTTCATGCCGCAAAGACCCCGACGTATCTCGAGTTCTCTTCGGCCAGATAATGCCCCCGAATAGCGGGCAAACCGCGTGGCCAGTCCCTGTCTGCGACTGTCCTCCAGACGCTGGCGACAGTGTTTCCATGGTTCCGGTTCAAGCAATTGGGGCTGCTCTAGAGTTCCTTGCTGCCAGAGTTCACTGTCAGGACCACCGAGAAGCCGTTGATTGAGACCTACTCGAAGTAGAATGGCTGCCGGAGAGAACCGATCTGCGAATACGAGGGGCAAGTTCTTGAGAGTTAGGTATTCTATTCAAAGTTGATTAAATATGTTTATAGGCATATCATAACGATGGTGTATTATTTAGGATTTGTATCAAGACCATTAGAATATTGTCAAGATATTCCTCATGCATCGAACTGCACAAGAAAGTGCCAAATAGCACTACTAATTAAATTTGTAAAACAATCAAAAGCATTTATAGAAATCGATATTTAAAATTAGAAGACTACAAAATAGATAATTTCAATTGAGAAAGTCACAAAAAATTAACAAAATGAAATGCCAACATTTTGATGAAAATATTATCCTTCAAATTCAATAATAGCGTCAGATGTTGAACAAACTCACCCTGAATGGAGGCAGTAGGACGACAGACGTCCTTGAGCACGACGGACTCCTCCACCAGGGTGTTCCAGGGAACACTCAGTGACTGCAGGATGCCCCGGGTACGCGGGGGTGGCTCTTTCTCCCCGGCCAACCGGAAGGCATCCTCGGTGGTCTCCTCTTCGGAGTCCCATGATTGCAATACGGGGAACTCGGAGTCTGAGGCCTCTTCATCCCCCAGATCGAGTGAGCCTGTGTGTGGGGGGAGGGGGAGAGAAGATGTTTTACATCATGCAAAGGGTTGGCACATAAATTGGATAAGGTCCATTAACGACCCTTTTAAACATATATATTGAGTGTCGTACATAAATCAGTTATGCCACAATCAGCTAGATCCCATATTCACCCCTTCTATCCCATTTTATCGACTCCCCAATTGATTTTAACTTCTCTTTTTGTCTCAGTGACTTCAACGGTGGTATCACCGTCTTAGGTTTTTGGCTTTAATGCCTTATCACACACACAGCTTTTAATATTCAGCCTAGAAATATCAATAGTGATGACGTCATCAATCCTTCTTTCCGGATCTTTTCTCATACTCCATGTAATCAGAATGTTTCTTCTGGCAGAGGAAGTAGCAAAACCCGTTCGCGGAGTAATATCTACTTTGGAAACAAATTTGGGTGCATTCACAAATCATAGTACATTTTGAGGACCATATCTTCAAAAAAAGAGTTTTGAGTACATTTTTGAGGATTAAGTCAAAAAAAGAACTTGAAGGACCTGTGGCTACCCTGTGATTGTGGTTTCTCACTAATAATCAACGGAGAATTAAAATAAATTATTAATCATTATCATTTCACTGTAATATGGTTTTGAAACGAACCCTATTAAGCTCTTGATGTTTAATTTAACAAGTAATTGGGAAAGTTATATAAAAAATGTTAAATCTAATTACAATAAATAAATACAAAGTTCACAGCAGTTTATAAAATACTTTCCTATTTTTGGGTGCCCACTGCTAAGCGGTTAGCTTAGCTCACTATAAACGGTGCAAAAGCTTTCAAAAGCTAGTATATATGCCTGACTTTTTATATATTTCTTCATTTAACTGACTGTTTTAAAGTGTTGGGAAATTGAAATAATTTTTTTGAAATCCCCTTTCAGATTGATGTAGAATCAAAGTTTACCCTGAATGTTACAGATGGGAACCGCAGTTGGTTCCTCCAGCTCCGTGTCGGACACTTCATCCAGCTCCAGGGAGTCGAAGAGTTTGGCCAGTGGAGCGGGCTTCTCGGGAGTCGTGTTCTTCGCCTCTATCGGGTGTTCTGTCTGGAACCAGAAGAGAGGAAGTTGGTGTTTAGGGGGTAACTAAGTTGTAATGAGGGAACAGATTAAAACTTAAAAATAGTTATACAGAAATGTACGAACTGTTACAGCTCATAATCAAAATAAACATAAATAAGTGGACTATTTGGAGATAGTTGCGGTAGTTAGGGTTGTTAAAATGGTCATAACAAAGTAGATTAGAAAGTTTGTGATTTATAAATTGAAAATTATGACCCAGGCAGCTAATACATTGCTACAAGAACGAAACACTCTTTCGTTTTCGTTATCCTTGTCAATATTAATTTAATTGTTCACGAACAGAAGAAAAGGAACCAGAGAGAAGAGGAGCCCCATAGATAGAGCCCAAATGCTTGTTAATCTAGAGCAAAGTTTCAAGTTGACTTCATTTATAATAGTTGTGGCAGTGAGCTTTATACCGGCCGTTTTATTTACGTTTACTGTATTTTTATCTGTTGTCAAGTTTGAATTAATCACTGAGAAATGAATTAATTGCCGAAGAACAGTCTCCCTGGACGCTCCACAGCAGACTTCACCTCTTTGTCACCCCGTTTGTCGTCCTCTATCGCCGGCTGAACCGTCGTGTTCCTACGATGACTGGAAGTGGACACAACACCGCTCTCATTCTCCATGACGTCCTCACTCTCCGGGTAGTGGCCACGTTTGGACACGGAGGCCTCCTTGTCTCTAGTCTTCTGAATACTGCTGACCGCTGTAACAAAAGAAAGAGTGTGGGCACCACTGAAAATCTGTTTCACAACACTGCGAAAATGCCAGCCACACCAACCCTGTGATGATGAAGTTCCCCTGCGCGAGGAGGACGCCTCATGATGATCCCCTCCTCGGCGAGAGGTCTCTCTATCGGGACCTCCGCCCCCCGCACCTCTCTGGTCCTTGCTCCGCCGGCCGCCTCGATCCCGATCTATCGAGTGGTCCTTGGAGGAGACGGCCACAGCCCCACTGCGATCACGTGACGAGGAGGATGCCTTGGCGATCTAGAGGTCGATAATGCACCAGAGAAAGGGGGTCACGATCGCTCCAATTGGAAGGTGTGTCACAAAACCAAGCTACCTTGTTGTAGTCTCTGGTCTCGCCACGTCCCCCATGGTAACTGCTGTACTTGTTGCTTCCACCTCCAGAGCGTCGGTAGCCACCTCTGCTGTCCTCCTCCTCCTCCACTCGACGGGAGGACGACGAGGTAGCCGCCTTCTTGACACCTGCCGAACCTCCGGAGCTGCTCCCTTTCTTGGGGTCCTTACTGCTGCTGCTGTTTCCATAACGACGGTCGCCACCGCTAGCAGCCAGGTCTGACGACGAACTACTCTTCTTCCAGGCACTGGTGCTACTACTGCCGATAGAAGTGGGGACCGCCCCGGATTTGGCCCCGCTGTCCCGGTCTTTCTCCCCGCCTCCACGATTTCTGCTACTAGAACTGCGCTGACCTGCTCCACGCGACCAGATTCAATAAAGGGGCATTCTTGAAACAATTCCCATAGTTGAAGGTTATACAACCTTTCAATAAAAGATTCAATTAACCATCTCTCACGTTAAGAAGTTAATCTGATTCTTTTTCTTAATTATATTTTATTGACTGTCTGATTTGTAAATAATGGTAATACGAAGAAATCTGGTTGCGGGTGGAGGTAACCACACTGCAAATTGTAATTACATTGTAAAATCGATGTATTTCTATGAAGTTTGCATAAATGGGTAGACGAAGAGTAGTATTATATATTGTAATTAAATTTATTTTTAAGAGCAACTTTCTATAATCAAGCAATTTTAAGATACATAAATTGTCTGTAAAGTATAATTAATTACATTTGTATCAAAAACTGTTTTATTACAAAAACTGTTTCACATCTTTCATTTCTTAAATCATTATTTTGAAAAAGCTTATGGGTAGACGAAGAGTAGTATTAAACTGCATATAGAATCAATTAAACTGCATATTAAACTGCGAGTTGAAACTCTATGTATAATTATTCTATGCAATGATCAGTTCATAATTCTCGGTAGTAAATAATTATTATTCCTTTTAAAAACAACAAACTTCAAATGTCGATGAAACAATCTGATTTTTAACAATTCAAATAAACCCAATTATTAATTAATAACAACAAAATCTAAACATATCTTAAACAACGACAATTGCCAAGCTTACCAGCAGTAGTAGAACCAGTACGATCATCATATTTCTGCTGCTTGGTCTTGTAACGTCGACTGCCACTCCCCCCATAACCATCTGCTTCCTCTCCTCCATCCTCATACTTCCTCTTGCTCGATTGTCTTTTCTCTCCCGCTAATTTGGAGGTGGTGGAGGTAGCGTTCCTCCCCCCTCCACCACTAGGCCTGCTTTTCCGCTCTCGGCGTTGGTCACCATCCGAGTAACCAGCACCGCCGCTACTTCGGGAGGAACTCCTCGAATAGCTCGACTCACTGTGTGCAGCTGAGCTCCCTGACTCGAGGATACTGCCCTCCCCGGCGATGGAGCTGGATCGGGATCCACGATCTGCGGGAACGTCCTGACGGGACTTGCGGTTCTTGTTGGTGGAGGAGCCTTCGGTTCTCTGGGTGAATACAGGAACACCAAATGTTTGAAAATCACACTTTACAAAGAGGGTTCACAATTAAATACACACTTTTTGAGGTTTAGAATGACGATTATGTTGACTAGAGGACTCAACACCCGGCGATGGAGAATTAGACACCGGCACCTTGGAGGCAACCGGTGCCTCTTCGCGGTAACTAGGGCCACTGTTGCTACGCTGGTGATGAGTGTAGGAGTCCTTATCACTGCGTCGCTTGTCAGTGCGGCTTCTGGGTGATTCTTTGAGGATCTTTTCCCGCGGACGATCTTGCTGCTCCTTACTGGGATACTTTTCTGTTAAAAGATAAATACACGTGGCCTGTAATAATAGTGTATGGTAACGAAAACATATCGCAAATGAAACTTGACTATACCTCGATGGTGAGTTTTCGTCTTCTTCTTTTTGGTAGAAATATCCTCTTCAGAGGAGCCCCGCTTTTGGTGTAAACACAAATGGTTTCAAGATTTTTGAAAAAGACAACAATTCACATCCGGAATTCACAACTTACCTCCGTCTTCCTCTTTTTGCTGTGCAGTTCGGCAGACTCTGAAGATTTAGGGATAACAGTGGACTTCACCTTGTCATCGTGATGCTCTCGGGAGGTCTTACTTTTACTGCTCTTGTTGCCCTCGGTGCTCGATCGATGATGCTTGCTGCTCTCCTGATGACTCGCTGAAGTGGATTCTGGTGCTGGGACACTCCCCTCCCCACCACTGTCAGACTGATCCTCTGCTCCACCGCTGCCCTTCTTGCGGGAGCGCTTTGATCCGAGTCGATCAAACACACTGGGTCGATTTTTGCTGTCTGACATAACCTGTCAATAACAGTAAAACTCTTCTTTCAAATAAACACAACAAAGGAAGTAAATAGAATAATAATTACAAGAAGAAAATTATTTATAATATAGGTAGTCAAAAATAAAACAATATATAACCAACAATTATATAAAAAAGTGTTTATATTAATGAGTAGCCATATTTTTAAAGTTACATATTTATCATATTCGGTACAAAACATAATAACATTTTACTTTGGTGGAATGAAACTATTATAGGTAAAATACAGTAAAGAAAATAAAACCTTTTGAATAAAATAAAATTACTAAACTACAATAAATAAAATAAATCAAGATATACATAACAGATGTTTTGGCTATAATGCCTTATGCTATAGATATATGAGCAATGTGTTTATAAAGGTTTATAGCTGAAATCAAATGTAGCTAATCATTTATGACTTCATTAAAATTTCATCAATAAAATATTATTGAATTAGCTGGGCAGGGTTATAATACAGTTATTAAATGAAAATTATGTTGTATTTATAGCTTTCCACCCTTGTGTTGGGGTTCCTCCTGGTGTGACAGCAGTTCTTACAGGGTTATAATTTTTATTTTAAAAATCTTATAGAATCGGAATTACATTTTAAATATGGGTTTTCTTAGGTTAATAGCCATTGTAGATATGATCAAAATATTTCAGGAAGCAAAATATATTCTATACATTATGATTCTCTTTTTAGTATCAAGTTGGCTGATATTAGAGTACATTTATAAACAAGAAATTGTTTACAAAATATTTTAAAAGAATGAATATAGTTAGTAACTTATTTTTATAAGCTTCTTTTAAGAAACAATTTTTCAAATTTATAAAACATAGCAAATAGTATTATAATACAAATTCATATACAAGAGAAAGTCAAATAAAATAATTTATTTATTATGTAAATGTGTGAGTTTTAGCTAGTGATTCTTTGTAGAAATGTGTTGATAATGCAGACATAAAGAAATTCATGCTACACAAGTTGTATTAATACTCTTTTCAATGACATATAATTGTTGCATTGGCTTCCAATAACATATTAGGTATTATTTATTTACTATTTTTACCAGTAAATATAATTTTATATATTCAATGAATCTATTAATATATAGATTAACTACATAATATTAGAAGGTATATCTATATGTTCGCGGAATACTTCCTGGGCATTAATTATGCATAATGAATAATACAGTATTCCAAACACAAACTCTGTTCTTCTTCTGAATTATACATTATAGAAGCAACAAGCAGGTCTTGCAATTCCAACCTGTTTATAAATTGTTCCAATATTACTAAATTTTTCAAAATAATTTCCACATTCTAAATCTGTATTTGTAATATGACTACAAATCTGCTATATTTGTTCAAATTGGTTGTTAAATGTCACAAAGAAATATTTCTAATTAAGTTGTAGTGAATTTTAAATAAATATTTATAGATAAGGATATCCTAGCCAAACAACCCTTTTAAGTAGGAATCCATTCATCTCAAAAGTTTAATATAAATCTAAAACTACTTATATCAATTATCAGGTCATTATGCACAAATCCTAATTATGTCTATTTCTACTAGCATATATACAGTATGTAAAAAAAAGTTTTGCTCATTATACAAATACATAGAGTAGGATATAAGACTACAAACATTAGAATTCATAAAAGGCTATATTTTCATACTATTTACAACATTACTTTATAAAAAATGAACAATTATAAACAAATAAAAAACATCAGAGTTCAGCAGTGATGTTCAAATTATTCTCCAGTCAGTGCTGTAAACATCTCCTCATAGATCCTGTCAGGAAAACTGTGGAAAACTTTCTGCAAAATTCTATATGTAACTAATTGATATGTTTGGTGATGTACTCGCTAAACTTTTTAATTGTTTTCATACACAAGTCTTTTATCCCATCCCATACAATCATTAGATCCCATAAGAGATCTAATGATTAAAGAAGCCAATTAATTGATCTGCTACATCATAGCCATCTTTTAGAAAAAATAATGGTTTTCAATGAGGTGGAGCCACATCTTGATGAAAGTAAACATTTGATTGTTTTCTTGGCTAGATTTGTATTTGAAGCATTTCCAAGTAATTGTCCTCTTTAATGAAGAAGGGCCCAATGATTTCTATTTTGTAAATATAACTTCTTTTATTTCAAGTAATATGTCATGTGCCCATATAGGCGCATACGCAGGATTTTTTTTGGGGGGTGCGAAATTTTAAATGAGTACTAATATCACATTTATGTAGCCTATTCTAAAAAAATCTTTTTTATCTATTGTAAAATGTATATTTAAATGGACCTCTTAAACATTTTTTTTGGGGGAGGGCGTGTGTATGCACCCATTGCACCCCTCCTGCATATGTGCCTGCCATATATTGGGGTATATATTATTATATTTTTAAAACAATTTTAAAATACACAATACTTTTTCATTTTTATGGAAATATATTCTATTGTCATCATGAAATGAATAAACATAGTATAACATTTTTTTGATGGTATATAAATGTTGTTCTTAGACTAACAAATTAAATGTTATATTTTTGAAAATATAGTGAAATTTACAGACCAATTCTAATGTATATGTATGTATTCGTGAATATAATTTATATTCAGAAAAATATTATATAGTTAGATACCTACCTATATTCTATAAATTATACAGATTTTGACCATCAATTACTCAGAATATTATCACAGTTCTGGGTAAACAGTTATCATTACATATTTGAAACCTCATGACTTTCATTTGTCATAGTATATACTGTTGACTGACAATACCAGTAAATTCATGGATCACACAAAACTAATTGATATCATAGTGGATGTTATGCTTATATACAAAAAGTGGAAAACACCTCTTTTGGACCAACACCTGATTTATTGTTATACTATTTTCACAACAGTTATATAGACACTCAAGAACAGTATGGCAGCCTGTATTGTAAGAATCATGCTCTCATTTATAATTGCTCAGACTGTCCTGTATGGAGTATGTCGATATTGTTGGCTAGCGTGCCCGAGTGGGAATATATAAATGATATCTAATTAATTAATTTATAAATTAATTATCTTTCCA
>JAUZNC010028249.1:2542-21639 GCA_034780395.1 Vannuccia rotundouncinata | reverse complement strand
GAAAACACCAAGCTTATTAAATAAAAAAATTAATTCTGCTGTGAGCTACAATATATTTACCACAAGTTAATATACGTAAGCAAAAACTATATACCTTGTACAGATATTTATAATCTTCAATTTTGATTAAGTTTTAAAAAACAACTATAAACGTAGTTAATAAGAAATTTGAAACATTATAAGAAGCAAACCGTATGGAATAATTTATAATTGAAAGATTTTCATGAAAATAATTAACTAGAAAAAATAATGTTTTAAATTTGTGACGATTAAATATATAATACGGTCCTCTTCGTATTATTATGATTTGATGAACACTCAGTGATTACATTAAATATTTACCGTAATAGTAAAACTAATTATAAATTTACATATTACAAATGCCAAAAATATGATTTATATTTTATAATGCTGTTGACAAATGATATCAATCAAACTTACTATGGTTACCCAACACTGCAATGAAGTTAAAAGAGTACACATTTCTATAAAGTCACAATACTCTATAGTCACAATTATTCAGGCAGTGTACACAACAGTACAAGGGCGTGAAATTTTACACAACGAAAAATGTGGAGGGTCTGTCAATTCAGAGATGGCCGAACTGGGTCTATGAATGAAGGGATGTCACCTGTACAGAATGTTAACTATATGCAGAACCTGCATAAATATTAGTGTGTGTATGTATAGCATACATAGCACTGCGATCAATGTTTTCTCATTGGTTTGATAAGCTGAAACAAATATTATCCAAAAATATAAAAATCGGTTGGTATTAGTTGCAGAATATATTATCAAATTCAAAGCAGGATAACTGAGTTTAACTTTTAAATATTAAATACATTGAATACTTGGTTAGACTCCTATTTACAACCATACAAAAATATTTTATAAAGCAACCGTTAAAGGTTTACATAGTGTACAATTTATGAGTTACGTAATTTTTACACGGGTGCGGTTTCGTAAGAGTGATTTCTCTACAAAACATATTTGAAGTTCGGGAAATTATAAGAGGAAAAAACCACACTGTTTTATGATATCACTGGGTTGAACCGAAAATAAAAGTACAATCAAACATACAATTCTGCAAAAGCCATACCAAAGTTCATGGGTCACTGAGATTGTGTCCAATGGGACAAAAATGAGAATTAAAAGTAAGTTTTGTGAATTCCAGAGAAACATTTTTACTGATCTTATATACATAGACGATAATTTTATACACATTAATCAGCAAGTTCGTTGGCCTTGAAGATTTCGAAAGTTAAAAATGTCTTAATACTTTTGTTCTCTTGTAAAGTTTGGCCATTGTAATAAAATGGCAACAGAGACAAAAATAAAACAAAATTTTTCACAATATATCAAATTTCAATTGGTCGAAAAATCGAAAGAAAAAATTCAACAACCATTACAAAAGTGCAATGCTTAATGAACGAAGAAATACTTTAATTTAATAGATCTCTAGTTACAAATCATTCTTAGACTGGTTGAGATTGTGAATTCTGTCAATTGTAATGGTTTGTAGTTGTTGGCGAAGAATTGCGTCACCAGACGAATACTGTCCTCGTCCGACGGATTGAACCTTCCTCATGAAATAACCCAATCCGTCCGACGAGGACACTATGCGTCGGGTGAACGCAATTCGTCGCCAACATAGTCAGTATAAAGACCACCCTGTTCTCTACAAGATACCATTCCCGAGGAGAGAATGAGTGTTAGTTTTCCTCAAAAAGAATGTTCAAATACAATAACAGCCATCCTGAAGTAAAGTCGCTGGTTATCGAATAATCAATTAGCCGAATCAATGAATATTCGATATTCGAAGTGACAGGAGAGAAAGATATACACAAGAAACATTTTCACGACTGATTCACACAAAAACAGAGTTATGGCGGTGGAACCGGATAAAAATCGGCTTGGTAACCATCTTCGGTGGATTCGGAAGATCTGAGCACTTTCAAAAGACTGATCATGTGATGGCGCATTAGACCGTATTGCTCATAGATGGCTTCCTTGTATTCCGTTTCTTCCTTTCCAAGAATGCGAAGAAAGTTTTGCAACTCTGGTAAACTGAATTCGTTCCACTGAAAGATTAAAAGGTAAAATTAAGAAATGAGATTATATTATATTTATTTTAAAGAGAAATTGAGGGGTTGGGGTGTAAGTCACCTTTACTTCGCCGGAATCTTCATTCTCTTGTAAAACGATTCTTTTCTTAGTAAGAGCTTCTTCGAGTGCTTGCCGTCCATCAGCTGCCCAACTTAGCAGGGTAACAAGGGGGCGTTCCCCACTGTCGAATTGACGAGCATAAACTGAAAGTAAAGTATTGCTTGTGTTATTATTAACTATTATTGAATCAAACAGTTTTACTGTAATTTCTTTAGTATAATAGGTGAAGTATTTATATAATATATTAAAGTAAGCAGATACGTTGACCTTATTTAACCAGTTTAGATAATCGTGATAATACCATAGAAACAAAAACAAGAATAAACTATAATCAACAATGATAATAATAGACGACAAATCAAATATACATCACACAAAAGATTAGTATGAACTCAATATAATTACTAATTGCATTACACTATGTAATTTTACTTAAGTATACTACTTATTTTAAATAGAAGTAGCATAGTTAATTAAATAAAATATTTTTAAACCCACAATTTAAACAACATTATAATAATTAAGTTAACTAATCTAAATAATAATATTCAGTTATTACAGTAATACGTAATCCATTATCATATTAATAAAAATATACCAAAACGAAATAAGCGTGTATAAACATAGTTATAATAAAATAAGATTTGAATGATCAGAATTTACTCTGTTTATCCCAAATGACCCAACAGCAATAAACTAAATATTGATTCTAGCTGAAATTGTATAATTATAAATTAGGACAATAAAGATAATAACCGCATAGATAAACTTCAGTTAACTTAAGTTCAACAAGTGTCATTATAATTTAGCCAATACTGGTAATGAGTATGTTGAAAATTATTGATTTTATAACATTATAAGAGTGACTAAAATCAATTTAAAGAGAGACAAGTTAAAATATAAATATCAACATATCTAAATCGATTAAAAACTGATAAAAATATTTAAAATGTATAATATAATAAATGTTAATTTACGAATGTATCGTTTTAATTTATGAAAACATTATTTATATAATTATGAGATGTTGTGATTCCAAAGATTGACTTTCGTAATGTAATAGTATAAGTAACATTAACGAAATATGTTTTACTCTTTATTAGTAAATTTGTATTAGTAATTGTGAAACTTTGATTAACATTTAAAAAATTGGTTTCATACTTTTAATAGTATATGAAAAAAGACATAATGACACAGATATAATGTCAACTGAATCCCACCGATTTTAGTATTTAGTCAATAAGCGAACCATCTAATGATAATGTATCATCTATACCATAATAGCTATTGCGCAAAATATTGACAAAGTCTCTATATAGCTATAACATTCAACATCCGGCTATACTTCCATTTTATTACTTTAGAATAATAAGTACTAGTAAGGATACTTCTAATATATATATATAATAAATATTGACCTTTTGATAATAAATTCGACGTGTCCAATCAGAGCCTCTGACTAAACAAGACCACAATTGAACAAAACATCACTCTAACGCTATTCGAATTAATCATAAAGTCCGATAAATAATTATTACGTCACTTTTAGCTGACTCATTTAATTTGCATCAGTAAGTTACAATACAGAATAACGAAATTAATAAATCATTAGATATTTTTAATTCCGTTGATAGGAAGCAAAACGAATCAAATAGGATGATATAAAATTATACAAATTTTTACAAATTATTACAAATTTTTAATTGTAAGAAAATGTCATACTGCAATCCAAAAATTATAATGACTCCTCGTGAGCAATATCAAAATTTAACATATGTATAATACGGGGATTATTACAAAATAACAATTTCTATTGATTTACCAGTAAATTCATTTTCCAAAGTGTGCTCGAAGAGGGCGAATTTTCGAGGGGATTCCTGGATGTGGAATTTTTTTAGTAGAATTTCGATCACCTCATTTGTGGTTGTAGAACTGAAGAATAAAATTTAGGAAATATCGGTTTTAGTAAATAAAAAGACTAACAATTTCGACAATATTAATAGAAATCTGTGAAGTCATTTCTTAATTATTTGTTATATTTCAGACAACGTTTTTCAGTACCCAAATTGGCATGGAGTTGCAACCTATAAGAGTACTCATTTGAGAGTAACCTACAAGAGTACAAATAACTTTCTTTATTTGTAAATAACCAGTTTCAGCCATTACAGTTTATTATACAGACGTTTTTTAGTTACATAATACACTGGAAAATAGACTATTATAATTATACTGTATAGAAAGACTAACTTATGAATACGTTAATATCGATATTATAATGTCTGCGGGTTTAAAGGTACGTATTACATACACACCCACTTAGATATTTAAGATCGTGTACATGAAGGCAGAATTGCATTGCCATCAAATATTCAAAAAATCCAGCAACTACGAAACGTCCATATAAATAGAGATGATAATGATAATATATTGAAAACAAGCAGAAACACGATACGCCTAGAACGACGGTAATTATTAGCTGTTCTGGGCTGCGATAAAGTTGAATAGTGTGTCACGAGACATCGGGTATTAATGTAAATCAGGTAACATCAGAAGACTATATAGGTAGATCCATCGTGCCGGTTGGTACTATAAATACATTTTTCATTGTAGACTATAGAGTTTCTTTAAATAGAGAGATGACTTATTAAGGCAAAACAAAAAAAAACACCTCAAGGTTCAAAAATGACCAAAGGGTAGTGACTGGTGATTGAAGAATTCAGATGTAAATTCTCTGCTGTGACCGCTAATGCGTAATGCGTAATCAAGAACCGCTAGGTATATGTTTACACAGTGCTTGGATCCCGCCATCAGGCGAGTGAGATTGAAGTTAAAAGGTTTGTGAGAGAACTAAGTCAATTGTGTGATCTATAATTATTATAGTATCATAATAATATATTATTGTGATAGCCAACTGTGGGGTTCACGCGTGGGAGTATTTTCATTCAGTTATAATGTTCATTCATGAAATATGATAGTGTATCACTTTGATAATATTTATACACAAATATAGAAAAAACAGTCTGAGCAACTATAGCGGAAAATTTGTGGTTTTTCGCATTGCAAACAATTATTATAATACAGTTACTACATACATAGATCCTTTAAATGCATTAAAATACTCATTGACACTCATATTTACATTAATGGAAAAAATGAGTACAATGTGGACACATCTGTCTTGAAATTCAGATTATGATATTAGATAATCAACTTAAATTTATTCAACTTTTTAATAAAACAGCTGATACATTTGACATAACTTTTAATACACAAGTCCTGATAAAGCTTTTTTTCTAAATTCCAACTTTGAGAAATCGAAGAGACATACCTGGTGATATGAAGCAACTTCGGCGTTCCTCTAGGTAAAAAGAAAGATACAACCCCAGCAGGATTGTCCTTGTCCAGTTGTTGAGACTCGACAGGCATAGCATCGGCAATCCGATCTTCTGCTGACTTTGGTGATGGTTGGTTGGCGGTGGGCCGCTCCGATGCCGCCGCTGTTGAAGCAGCTGGAGGTGAGTTTGGTCCAGAGTTTGAAGAAGAGGATGAAGAGGAGGTGGAGCGTTGCATCTGTTGCAAGGACATTTTAATTGGCTTGATGAGATTCATGAATATCCTGATGGAACCGGCAACCCTGGGATTGGCGTCCAACTAGAGGATACACGAGTCGAAAAACCGGTGAGGATAAATAATTAAGAAGGATTCACACATCAAGCAGACTTAAAAAATGTTGTATACATCATATTATCATGATATTATTAAGATCTACAAGATAATTAAATACTGACCTTAAACTAAAAGGTGTTTTGCTTTAAATTAAGGTATCTTCAATTTGTTTTATTTCTAACGCGGCTGGCTCTTTGGACATACTATTTTAAGAGCATAATATATAGGTACTCGTTATTTGACACGATGGAAGAAGTAATGATTTCTTGTTTAGGTTCTTAAAGTTCTGAATCATTACTTAAAACCAAGTACATACATATATATTGTATAATCTCATTTATAAAAAAGATATTTAAAAGCGTCAATCGGTTAAGTTGCCCATTCAAATAAGATAGTTTATTTTAGACAACATTAATTTGATAAACAAACAGTTTATTGATGTTAAATACGATGGGAACTTTTTTGTTTAACCTAAAGGTTCGCTAATTAGGGGTGTGACTATACAAAACCAAAAACGTAAGATTTATAATAATACTCCAGAATAAAAACATACAAAGTATATATGTCAAATATAATATATTATGTTTTAATCAAAAGTATATATTTTACAAAATTATCAAATAATCTACTTTGAATAATTTGTTAACTGTTATAAACAGTTTAAGATGTCTCACCTTTAGTCACCTATAACCTTCAGGTTCCAAAATACCCACGAACTTACCCATAGATCGTAGTTATATATATACACGAAAAACTACTAGTGATTAAAATTATGTAAACAAATTATATCAATAATAATAAAATCGAGTTGACTAATAGTAATGTTTAAACTTATAATTTAATGTTGAATAATAAACTGTTATTTATGGAATGCGTTCAGAGTTCAATTATCTAACTGTTGAAGTATATGACGGAAATAGTCTTTGTGTGATGATTGTTGTGCTACTATAAGTCACAGATTCCAAACACCACGGTTTTATTCAAAAATCATTCATTCCCGGATTCATATACTTAATATGTTGTCTCTCGTCGCGGTCGACATTCAAGACACATGTGCGTGGGAAGTGAGAAGAGCGATGAGACTTTGGACAGTAGATGACTCATAACCGACATCAAAATAGCGTAGAAGACTCATAGATGAGTGATTTATATACAAAAGGAAAAATCAATAACATAACTCTGAATATTAAGCAATTGAAAAATGTATAGGAAGTACATTTTCATAATATGGGAGGTATTACCCGGATATATTATGCATAGTAAAGGGTGTACGTACGTAAAGTATTATTTAGAGTATATGTAAGTGTGTCCCTGTAGAAAAGTAAACATAATATTTATACATATAAAACGGAAAATAAAATTACTTATAAGCTGATATATTTAATAGTATAATTATTATTAAATGTATCAGTTTATAAGTAATTATAATAATATGTATTTAATGAAATATTGAAACTGGAATATATAAAGAATATAATATTATAGATAATATATTATTAAGGATATTATAAGAAATATCAGTTTAAATATATACCTATATATAGAATATTGAAACATCGATATGTTTATCCCTAATTATAATAAAAAGGGTAATGTGCCGAATCATGCATTGATGGAATAAATATTTTTGAATAAAAAAGATATTGCATTGTTGAAGCGAAATAGAAAAAAAATTATCAAAAGAATACTTTTTTGAAATATTAAATTAAAATTTTAATTAATGCAGTTATCGTGCCTTTTATTTTGTAAAATTTAACGTTTTCTTTTACGTTATGCTGACCATTTAATTTTCTTGGGAATTACCTATCAAATGTTATGGAAAAAATTACATTTTAAACAATATTTGTCACTCACCACGCCCATAGTAAGACCCCATCGATTGCCATTGAAAGCACAAACTCTTTCTAGCAAGTCGTCTTCTAATAGATGATCCAAGTTTTCCTGTGATCGACTGACTGCTGAACCATTAACGCCCAATCCAGATTTAACCTCGTGTACCTCCACCTGAAAAGGACCGATTAATCCCAGATTATTACAGTTGATATAATTGAATGATGTTCCAGATACATCGACTGATCTGTTAAAGTAAGGTATTACAAAGTGTTTATAAATAGCCTTATCGGGGTGAATTTATTCCAAGAAACCTAATTTATCTATATCTAATATTGCGAAGAGTGTCAAAAAGGAACACAATAAATCTTACATATACAGGTAAAATTAATCAAAGTCAAATAAAAACAATCCTGTGTAAAATTAATTACAAAACCACAATATTAATTTTTAAAAGAATCAAGAGGTATGTATAAACATAAAGCAACGTTTTAAACGGAGTATGTTATTGTATATCCATTTTAGAATTTAAGAATATACCAAATTCTTGCGAAAAATAGCAAAATTAAACTCAAGCATTAAAATCAAATTAGAACCCAAATGAGTTGTAATAAATAAAGAACATAAAAAATAGAAACTTCAATTTTATAAAAATTTGCGCAATATTTAAAATACATCGCCAAACAGATAACATGGGATTGGAACAGTTATTGTTCAACTTAAACCATAGGAAACATTTTCATATTTGCTACACAAATCTCTCCCACCTATACTGACGAGTTAATTTCCATGCCCTACCATAATCAAAGCGATAAAGGTATATGAAAACTAAACCAAGAACGCATTACTATTATATTTCCGTGATTAAATAAACGCCATAAAAACCATGGCTTTATGGAGGTTAAAATAACTTTCTCCAAATTAAAATAACACTCTGATCACTAAGCACCTTAAACCTAAACTGTCGATTTACAAACCATGCAAGTAATAGTCTATCAATGGTCTTCCTAAAACCAAAAGCTCCTCATAAATTACAACTATGATCGACAGGTGCCTGGCTTTATACTGAATGTATAACCAACCTGTAGCATATCTCGATAAGCTATATCGAGCGTGCTGAGATCATAGCGTTCTTGACCGAGAAGACCCACTCCAACGCTAGACGACAGAAGCAACGGTTGACTGCGTAGGATGGTAACGTGACCCCCCTCGCCTCCCGTGCAGAGAATGACTTCGTCCTCGGATGAATCTTCATCTTCCTCATCATCAGGGGTGTTTTCAGAGTCCGAGTCTTCTTCTGCGTTAGTAGCAGAGGGTGTCAGCGGGCTTGGATCATCAGCATCGTCATCGTCCAGGATAGACGAGTCAATTTCTGAAATATAATTATTTAAAATAATAACAATATTCTACAAATCATAAAGTTAAAATATGTATTGTCATCATTTTCTGATTTCGATTAAATTTAGTATATAAATAATTTCACATAAAATATAATAATATGTAAATTCTTTTTCATAAAATGTCTCGATTGTATAGCGATGCAATGAATAATGCAGAATAAATAAAATA
The DNA here is from genome assembly GCA_034780395.1 of Vannuccia rotundouncinata. Lineage (NCBI taxonomy): Eukaryota > Metazoa > Platyhelminthes > Proseriata > Coelogynoporidae > Vannuccia > Vannuccia rotundouncinata. Next base: position 12,408 of record JAUZNC010028249.1, on the reverse strand, counting down.
GTTTTAAGAGAGAAAGAGAGTAAGATAGAAGACATCCTTTGTAGAGAAAGGTAGGAATCGAGTGATAAAACCAATTCACAATCGTCAGGTATATATTTCTCTCACAATGTTTTTATCGATTGGAATACTAGAAAAGTATGTAGAAATTACTAAGTTGTTGAAACAAAGATAATTCAGATTTATTGTGACTCAAAGTAGGTATTAAATTCTAAAATAATTACAATTGATTAAATATAGAGAAATGTTAATAAAACAAAAAAAAAAGAACAAAACCGTGAACTAGATGAATCCGTGTCTCGACAAAAAGGTTCAATACAAAAGAGTTGAATAATATACAACTTGAGGTTTAACTTATATCAACATGAATAAAACTCGCCACATGAACTTTAACAAGTTAGTGGCAGGCGATAAACGTTTCAACAGTTAACACAATTTTAAAGACAGTTCGGAATTGCAAGTTTCCTTCCGTTCAGACAATGGCATACATTTTGGATAAGTACATAATTTAAGAAAATATAAGTCAATCATGCACGGAAACAAAGGTTTCTTCGTCAGTTATCAATAATTTAACAATGCAAGAAGTAAAAACAAACTTGTTCGCTTATGATGTTTTTGTTATGAAAGGTCATAATATATGTACGTATAAAGGTGTTTACTTCAAAAATGAAAGATTACCTATAATTGCAACAAATTATAAATTCAATTTATATAACTTGTAGAAATAGAAATAACACATTCCAAACATTTACGACAAACCATTGAGTAATTATACTTAGAATTTCAACTCTTAATGATTATTTATGCAGTTTAATACTACTCTTCGTCTACCCATAAGCTTTTTCGAAATATTTATTTAATAAATAATTGAAGTAAAACAGTTTTTGTAATAAAACAGTTTTTGATACATATGTAATTAATTATACTTAAAATTGCTTGATTATAGAAAGTTTCTCTAAAAAATGAATTTAATTAAAATATATAATACTACTCTTTGTCTACCCATTTATGCAAACTTTATAAAAATACAACGATTTTCCACCGAGAAAAATTTACAATGCAATGCATATGAAATCAATAAGAGTTGAAACGCTATGTATAACTCTATAGATAATTATTTAATTTATTAATTTAAGTATAAATATCACAATACGATGGGGAAATAAAAATGAACTACAAAAGATATTCGGACTAGTAATCAAAAATAAAAAAATTTCTGATGGGTTTATAAAAAAAATTTATAAGCATATTTTTAGACCATTAAAAATTTCATGCACTTTTTACTGCACTAACAAACAGTCATTTTGTGTGTTTGCAAGAACTTCACACTATTATAGCTTTTAGAATTAGGGGATCTTAGGCAAATAACAAAGTCTAATCAATATTTATGTCATTATTGATTCACCGAAATTGAAGAAAGATTTTAACGCAAACATTCCGCCCGCCCGCTATGTATTTCAAAGATATCATAATTCCCACCGACAAAGGACAGGGTGGAATTCGGTGATATAACGACGGAATTTTGTTAAACACGCTCTGTGAACAAGAGGATTACTTAATTATCCTTGTATTTATTCTTTTCGTATTCTGGGCAAATTGACATGAAAAGAGGATTTCTAAAGTGTTCTGTTCAGTTGTAATCAACTTTGGAAAAGTTTGTGTGGGTTTTAGCGATAATATTCTATTCTGTTCAGCGTGATCTGAATCAGCTGATCTAAAAGTAAAAAATACTAATAACGACCTTATTTGAAATAATTTGATATCAATTACAAATAAAATGTTATAATTTTGTGATTATATACTGCATGCAGTAAGAGAATAATTCAAATACTGTTTTAAATTAATTAATCAAATTTAGACAGTAAAAGTACGAAATATAAGTTATAGTATAGTTGAAATAGTAGAAAATTTGAGTCGTATAGAAAATGGGCGGGGAAATCAGAGTCACTCTAAATATAATCATATATTATATATGTAAATAAAATACTAACTGTAATATCCATAAATATATCAAAATTCAGTAATAAATAGTTGAGCTCAATAGTTAATATAGTTCATAGAACTTATATTTAATAATATTTAGCGTTTCCTAAGTATATTGCTCATTTTGCAAACATATTAAATAATATGTCATTTCGTTTAAATGAATAAAGTATCATTTACTATGTTGTAACAACCTAAATAAAATAGGACGAATTTATTGATTTCTTTGTCTGTGTCTTAACATCATTTCTACGGTAAATATAGGGTGCAACCATAGACTATGTGTGCAACTTGTTGGCCACTATTGCCATCAATTTGATGCACACGTATATATCATTAAATTGACACAGGTTGATGACTCACCACCAATCGATGAAGTGGTAGTACCAGACGCGGCGACAACTGTGACCACTGAGCTAGTGCGTGAGCTGGTTGTTGACGTACTCCGAGAAAAATTAGGACTTGGGGCGGATAATCGACGTCCGGGGCTTAAGGGACGATCTTCACGGGTTTCGTTCTAAAATAAACATTACACAAAACCGGATATATGTATTAATAGTATTAATAGTATTTCCCTCAATTATTAAAAAGTGTGAACAATTAAGTTCTTTTAAATAAAAATGCTATTGTTTAAAGAAACTTTCATGCAGACAATTATAAATTATTATAAAACATTTAAATAACTGTCTAAATGAATTAATTTCATTTTTATTACTACAAAAGCTTGTTTCAATGTCGCAAACCGATATATTATATTTTACTGACTTCCCTTTGGTAGTTGCAAAAAGTAATACAACCTACTTCCGCTGTTAATTGGAGCTAGAAATGCATACGTGTGAGAAAAGAGACTTGGCAAAGGGTGTAATTCACAAATGATATAGGTCATGCCTTTATTAATGGAATAACCACTTTAGGGACTATTCCGCAGCGATAAAGTTTAGAGAAAACAACTAAAATATTCGTTGCCGGCATTCCTTCTTGTAGTTAATAACCCTGACAAAAAATCAATTTTACGATAAACAACCAAAACAATAATTTTTATAAGGTTTAGATTGCATCACAAAAATATGTATTTTTAAAGCAAAATATTTTACTACTTACAAAACTAATTTTATTAATTGCAACACAGAAATAAAGCAGTGACCATAAATGAAAATAATACAAGATCCAAAACCACCATAAAATTATTTATTCAGCAACCAACTTGCCAACAAATCCGATCAGATTGACTTATTTATTGATTTTGTTGAAGAAATTTGATCCAAATTTCTTTCATATAGAACTAAGGATACTACTGCAGCTTATAAAGCTTACATATATATTCATGATAAGAGTAAGGGAGACGAGAGTATACATCAGACCGATTTTCTTAAATCCGGTGTGAACTGTTGTCCTGGGTCTTTACAAAGCTAATCATGATCTATATTTAACCCTGTATTTCTATAGAATATAGGTTAACTTATATAATACGTAAGAATTGTTTAAAACTCAATCAAATCAAATACTAAAGTACTGGATTTGTTCAGTTTAAAATATTTAAAGTTAGAATTATATTCAAAAGATCTGTGAAGATCGAAAAATAAAACTGTAGTTCATTCATAGTGATAAGTCCATCTGCTCTGTAGATGTCATTTTTGAACGTCAGATCAGAATTCTTTTAAGTTACTCTTTTAAATTTGAGATAATTCTTCTTTATAGATAGATATAACTAACGTAGTCAGTCTCCAAATATACTACTATGGTATTTTGAAATTTAAAATAGATAAATGTATGTAAAAAACTAGAAAACTCTAATTGTATTAATTTCACTAATAAAATAATTATCCTTTTTGTGAAAAATGCATATGCAAGTCTCTTTTAAAAATAAAAAGGCTAAAAACAAACTTGCGAATGGTAATGATTAATCATTTTTGTATAAAGTTTTGTATAGAATAAAATCATTAAACAGTTTTACAGGTATAACTATAGCATTATTGATCAATGATCTATAATTAAATAGTGATGTAATTTTAAAATGATTAAATATAAGATTTTAAGTTAAATTTCGGTTAATATTTAATAATAAAAAGGTTTTAATGAACGATATAAATATAATCATATACTATCCATAAATCAAAAATAGAAAACAAGTAAAAAGATTCAATACCTGGCTAACATACGGCGGGGTTCCATTCCATATAGAAGAGAATTTTCCATGAACTGGACTTTCATTCTTGAACAATGGACTTGCTCTGTGATCTAAAAAAGAAACCACATATCCCGTTATAGAGTTCATATAAGATTAAGACCGAAAACATAATTCATGATAAATATATCAATATTATAGAATCTACTCAGTTATTCAACTAACCATCCAACTAGTTTTTGGCAGTTAGCATTATAGACAGTTTCAATGGAATTATTATACATATAACAATATATTATATTTCCGTGTTAATGAATAGAGCGATAGTCTTATAGACTGAGAATTCATTCAGGAAATTTCTTAAATCAGTTTTTTAGATATATTTTGAAGCACAAATCTAAAAACACAAATATTTTTTTTAATCTACGTAATATATAGGGAACGGTTTCGAGATTAACAAAACAGATATTTACTTAACATGTGCATACTTAGTTGGTCATTTCTTTTCTTTTATTTTGATATGCATAGAAAAAAGGAGAGCTAGAATTGTTAAAAAAATCAAAAATGTTGGTTAACGCGAGGATTCACCCATATCAGGAGAAAGATAAATAAAAATTAGAAATATTAAAAAACAAAACCCTTAATTCTAATTTACTTATAGATATATTAATATACGTGCTTATGGGGTAAACGTGATATACCTAAGTAGAAATATTTGCATTCCAAATATATAGATAGTCTAATAGCTTATAATTTTATGACTGAAATCGATGACACTATATTTTAACTTCCAATATCTGGTGATACAGTTTGTCACGCGATTTTCTTCTAGTTTCTGATAGTGGACTTGTACTATAATTCTGTACTTAGGATAACATCATTTCATATCAGTGAAATAGAAATAAGTAAATGCACTAACTTACATGTACACATAACGTTAACTATATATTATAAGGATATTAATACCACATAAGTCATAAGAACATCTATATTCCCTAAATGATACTAATAAAACTCTAAAATGTACTCATTAAAAATGTAAATTGTAGGGTGCCCGAAAAATTTTGTTTTTGAAATATAAATAATATTTACATTTAATAGTTTTGATACACATTGTAACTGACAGTATTTCACAAGCATAAATCAATTTTTTGAAAACTTGAGGTATTATTTATAATATTAGTCGATTCTCCTTTCTATTCAATAAAGTATTTTTTCAAAAGGGTGACTTCGCGAAATACTCAAAATTCTTTTAAATCTGCAAAGTTCCTCTGTGTATAATTTATACGAAAATACAACACTTAAAATCAATATTCAACATGTCGATTTCATTTTGAATTATTTACTTTAAACTTTGGCAAAAGCATATTGCTAGGACGCCCCCCACCCCCATGAAATTGATTTCATAGAAATTAGATTTATAAGAAATGAAGAAATTATGCGAAATTTTAAAATAGCTGCATTAAATTCTGAAACATTTAAATAATTTAAATTACCGATAAGAAACTATAATAATCAAAAATAAATAGCACATATATATTGTTCCATATTTTTTGAATTATAAAAAGCCATACCAAAGTCACATGTATCTCTTTCAATCAATTAAAAATAAGTAATTCCTGAAAGATGTCGCTTGCGTGAATTAAGCAATAAAATATGAAGTATAGGGGTAACAGAGTTAACTATAAATAATAGTCAGAAATTTACAAGTAAATCTATTTTAATTCTATATTATATGCTCTGATTTAGCCATTCGGTACAACATTAACTCAAATAAAAAATATGTAGTGATAAGGGGATTGACATTCGATCAAAAACTGTCTTTAAACGAATTCCAGGCAATTAGCTGTTTGGTGTGATTCATAACGAGTATCAGTCATCAATCGATTCGAGAAATCATTCATAGTCCAGCTGGTAATAGAAAGAAAGTGATGAAGAAAAAGATTGGTAGCAAGGAAGCTTTCACTGCGCTCTCCTTTATATTGCACTTGTAAGAAAAAGCTATTTGCATCAAACAAGACTTAAGGGCAAGTCTCACACTACTATATGGGAGGGCTTTCTAATGACGTTTTCTATGTACATGCTGTGTTCGTATTTAGTATGTAGTTATAGGAATCTGTAAGCAACGTAATGTTTAAGAATAAAAACGTTTAGTAGTGTCATTCTAGTCAGTAGATAGTACAACATGGTATCTAGTCTTTTTATATGAAAGTACATTAAAGTTCATATTTAAAACCAAATTTTTCATGCTTTTTAATGGTTATAGGTTAGCATAACAATTGCGTATATATTATAAAAAAATAAAATGCAACGTAAATTAAACAAGAATTTTTATCTATATTTACAACTATCTACGTACGATGTAGAAATAGTAAATTAACATAAAACTTCCTTTGTGATATTTCACAATGTAAATAATATATTGATGACAATAACATACCAACGAAAAATAGTATCAGAAAAATATAGTTTACTGTCAAAAAAATTGTGTAAAAATTGGTAAAAGATTATCTTGAATTTTTAAAAGAACCAATTTTCTTAATTTAATGGAATTAAAAACCAATATTACGTATAATTAAATTTTATATTGATTAAAAATATATAATTGATCGTATTTTTTGCAAAGAAATGATTATTACATTGTCTCGATGAGGCTACGACAGCAAAAAATGTCGGGGGATATGTTTGATGTGTTGCATATTAAATGAAGTTACAATATATTACAATCAGGAAAGTCTCATTCCGACATAAAAGCATAATTTCTGAGAGAAAGAGTTAATGTCTAATGTCTGTTTCTAAAGTTCACAAAAGTGCCCAGGGTTTTTTCAATGCGATGATAATATGAAAATATGTGAATCGATAACATATATACAACGGCAACAACAGCGTATAGCAGGAGAGGTTGTTACAGCGATAAAAAACGGTCATTTGGTTCAAAACAAAGAATGTCTAGATTTACTTATTATTTCTGCAGACATCACATATCATAAATAACTGCGATTTACGAAGAGGTATAGAAAATCATTGCAATGCATATAAAGTATATTTCAATTATCTTATTTACTGTATATGTGAATATATATTTCCATTGTGTTTAAATAAAGTCATTTTTAATTAATTTCAAATAATACTTCTCGTCAAATATATATATATTACTAGCAGAAAAAAAACATATGATTTATTTTGTACATAGTAGTTTTATTTGCAGGTCAATTAAATAAAAAAATAATTTTGTTCGCATAAATTTATTTATAATAATAAAAGGTTATTGCGTGCAAATAACGATTTTCTAAACCTAAATTTTTAAACTTTTTTTTCAATTAATTCAAAGGGTGTTCGAATCTAGATGTATATTATTATTATTACAAGATTAGAAGAATAGTCCGGTCATTCTGCACACTAACTTTTAACGGCAGAATGTCAATATTCTAATTTGAAATTATGAAAATTCGAATTTTATATTATAAATAATTAATTATTAAATACTTTTAGTTAAGTCATAACAAAATATTTAACTTATTAAAATACTGATAAATATATACCTAACTAAACATTTTTTTAAATAAAATCGATTTTTGAACAAAATCAAATGCTTTTTAACCAACCAAAACATACAACAGTACAATATTCATTATATTATATCTAGTATATAATAAAATAATATTTTTATTATATAATTAAATTGTACAAACGACTAATTTATTGAACGCCTTAATGTAAAAATAAGGTATGATAAAAAGATTTTATGATTTTATTTAACTTTTATCATTTTCATAATGTGAGCCTATCTCTATACAAACAATATGATTTTGACAACATTTTGTCTTAACTAACAAAATTTTGCAATATCTAATATTTTCTTATAAGAAGATCTAAACTGTAATATAAGAAGTAACAAAAACATTCAAATACATTTTTTTCTTTTTAAAAACTCAACTAATGTAACTACATTTTGTGAACGATATTACAAGAAACCATGTGTAATTTCTATCATATTTTCGGTGGACATTATCTAACACACTTCCATGGCCAACCAGGGGATGGCAGACACAAAGATGACACCAGATTTCGGACACTTTCAAACAGATTTCTTAGCATAATATTAAGTCAAACAAATTTCATTTAAATTTAGTTAAGCAGATAATTCGAAAAATAAAATATGGAAACATTGAAACAAAAATTAAATTATCAAAATTTGCATCTATTTGTATTTAACAATAATTGTAGAATAGATGTAATTATTGAATTAATATAGCTGAAGGAATATTTTATGGGAAAAAATAATACAGAAATTAGATATTATAATATTATTTATTTATTTCTTAATGAAAAAATTTTTGAAAGATACAAAAAATATATTGTACATGTTTTTAAATTTATTATAATCGTATATTAGAAAATACAGGGTGAATTTTAAGTAACGCTTACGGTTACAACATATGGTCGAGGAGATGAAGTAATGCGTCGCCTACAAGTAATACCTCAAGTCGTCGACTATCTGCTCAGCTTTACATAAGCCAATCCAACGTATTGAAGTTGTTGAAAAGTAGACACATGAAACCATACATACCACGTCTATAGTTCAGGGTCTGCATGCTGGAGACACTGATCGACGAGTAGTTTATGGAAACATTTTAGCCAAGGTAGCAGAATACGATTCCATTTTGGACTGAGTTTGGTGGTCGGGCGATGCGGCCATATCAATCGCCATAATTGTGTATAATGGGCTGCACAGAATCCTGGTCTCATTATTGAAAAGGAAGTTAATCTTCATGGCTTAACAGTTTGGCGCGCAATTTCAAGTTATGGTATTGTAGGACCTGTAAACTGCTAATTCTTATCTGAAAGTTGGCGCCCCAATTCACTATGCAAGACAAGTTCGTGAGTAGTTGGATGATAATTTTATCGATCGGTGGATCAGACGTCGGGGTCCTGAATGGCCTACAAGATCCCCAGAACTTTCCCCTCCTGATTTTTTTCATTTGGGCATTTTGAAGGACAAAGTTTATGGTCGAGGTCCCTTAAAAATCCGCCAACTGAAATCTTTCTCATATCAGAAGATCTGCCGTTCCGTAGCTACCAGACTTCAGATGTGTCAATGTAGATGGGGCGCAGTTTGAACTTCATAACTAATACATGATTGTTCTGTATATTAATAAACTGAATATTGTACTAGGCTTAATGTTTATTCTGTTCTAATTTATTAAAACAGAATTTAATAAAAATTTAATTATAAATCTTTTAATATTAAAATATCGGGCGTTACTTAAAATTCACCCTGTATTTAAAATAATACTAAACAATTAATGTTTTTATTTATCATTTCCATATTACCGGAAGTTTCATTGATTTAATAACATCATTATATTGTGTAGAGCTAACTCGACTCAGATATTGATTTAAAAGAATAAATAATTAATTTCACCGACATAAATATCATGAAAGCATATGCTTCAATACAATGCTTTACGCTATTATGATATACAACCATATTATAAAATGTAAACCACGACAAAATACCAAATAATTTTATTTATAAAATCGATACGTGATAGAAAAACTGTAGAGCTAATTATATAACTGAAATTATTTCTAATTTGATATACATATACTTGTATTTATTTCATTTAACATAATTTATAAAATTTTTACGTTTAAAATAATAAATTAATATTCGTGGTTTTTAAGGATGAAACTTATTATACTTAAGCAAATACATATGAAATGCTAAATGCAGCTTCATTTTCCTAAAATCAGTGTG
>JAUZNC010028238.1:2001-21640 GCA_034780395.1 Vannuccia rotundouncinata | reverse complement strand
CGCGATGCAACATACTTTAGTATAGAAATATTTTAGATGTCCAATCTAGTTCTATATATAATATGCAATATCTATGGAATGTTCAATGAATAAATTTTCTGTTTTACATAATAAAACAATTTGGCAACATTTCTTCTGGTTTAGATCAACAATATGAACGTGGTGTACAGCTCCCACGAAGATGTCGTCAAGTTGATTCGTGAAACTGGTGACACTCTCGCCTTGAAGGTGGTAACTGTGGACGCATCTAAATTGGCCCAACAAACCCACATTCTAGGTAGGTAATCCTCTTCATACCTTCTCGATTAGACAGGCTATCGTTCAAACAGAATCGATAACATCTCCAGCCTCCCTATTGGATAGAAATAATGTTTACCGCTATTATTGATTATTTTATATCAGGATCAATAATGCTGGCTTAGTAGATTGCCTGCTGCATGAAATTGATAGTAGACAATAGTTTTGCTTTATTGTTCTTCTTATTTGATGAACAGAAAACTTTAAATTGCTTGATAAAACATTGTAATAATTGACTTCTGTATAAATCAATCAATACATCCATTATCATCTATATTTATTAATCAATTCAGCCAATTCGTTATTTTTTACAAAGTTTAGCAAATAAATCACAATTACAGAATTCATGCAGTTTTTATATCCTACTTTTTATTAATATTTCACATATTTATAATTACTACGGTGGATTATATTTTTCATTTATTTGTTATGCTTCGTTTTATATTCTATAATTTTCAGTTGATATCATTTAAAAATTAATTTATTTTTTATAATCTAGGTTTATTATTATATTTTTTTTATTTACATGTAATGCGTATTTTTAGCTCTATTGAACTGTTCCAACACAGGTAATTAATTATTTTCTAATAATAAGCACAATTTCCATTCTCATCACTCCCGTGTTCCATTTGTGTATAATCCGTGTATAACACTGTAGATGATTTTTAATAACTCATGACTCTGAGCCATTCATTGTAAATAATTATTTCTAAAGACTTATTTAGATTAATGTATTTATTTTTATATTTAAATGCGATTTTGAAATTCATAGGGTTTGTAAAATAATTTGATTTAAATTAAGCAATGCATGAGTTGTTAATATAATATTATTATTATATGAAATATACTACTGATTTATTAATTAAGTAGTGATAATTAGATGACATGTATTTTATAATTAGAATAATAAGTTTACAAGTTTTAATAGTATTATAATAGTAAATAAATTATATTAATTATAACATTTTGATAGAAGAAATATCTTCATTTTTCTGTAGTTATTTCTGAATATATATATTAACATAGTGAATGGCTCCCTTTTTGAACTTTGAACCAACTGTTTAGTTTGATATTACAGAATGATTTGTATAACCGGAAAGTGTCATAACTTAAAATAAGTAAATTAAAATTAATCTTTCGAATGCAAAATTCGTAAAATATCAATTGAAATGGGTACAACATTTACCGGTCATACTATATTTTGCATGCGTGGTATTAAGTGAAGCTAATTTCACTCTAAATGTATTCATTTATATTTTATTTTTTTTGCAAATTATAATTTTTATTTATTGGTATTGTGTCTATTTTGTAATATTTATTTTTATTATATATTAAAATGAATAATTTATGAATATACGGTATTTAAAATAATTAATATTACTTAACTATTGAAAATAGTATTGTTTTGTTGGTTTAAAAACATAATACTATTAGTATGTTGTATACTACTAACAATATCTGGAAATAGCATGTTTAGATTTATCGAAATTCAAGTTACAAAATTTTGTTTTTTAATTATTATCAAGTTCGCAATTTTCAAATCATTATAAAGGATAAAATGCATTTTTATATATTTGAATATTTTTATGAATTTTTTAGTGGATAACTGTTTCAGTTCATTAACCACCTCTGACTCCATTCATATCAACACTCTCTTCAGAGGAACTCGACAACACATTAGCTCAGTACGAAGACTCAACCTCCCTCCGCAGTGTGGATCGTACCGCCGGAATCAAACCGCGCTCCCATCAGATGTTCCTCAACAGCGGAGGAGCGCTGCCACTCGGTGGCCTGGGGGGAGGTTTGTCCTCGGGCTCCAACTCTGAGAACGCCTCAGTTGAGAGCTGCGGCGGAGTAATGAATGGCTCCCCGCTGGTGAGTTCAGCTGTCTTGGGAGTTACAGCGGTAGGAGCCCTGTCTGAAGTGGAGATACGCGCCAAAATGAGGGCCAATGCGCATCTATCCGCAAACAGTAGCACAGTGAGTAGTTCCTTTTATTTTTCTTTATTTTTAATACTATATTCCCAAGAGGGATTTAGGTGGCGCCCATTTTTAACTTCCACCATATAGGTAGCCCCGTAGAGCGCCGATTTATCGTGGGACGAGCCGGGTTTCGAACCCGGGCCGTCGGCTTAGTAGGCAGACGTGCTAACCTCTACACCATGGCGCTATTACCTTCGCTTTGCTGTTTCGTTCTCTAGACGCAGCGCGTTTCTCCACGTCTCGGAAGTCAAACTCCACCAATCAAGTCAGAAAAAAAACCAGCTCCTATACCACCGATAAGAACGTGCAGTTCTGCGATCGATACCAACGCCAGCCAATCAAGTCCCGTCTTGCCCAACAAACAGCCGATAGCTGTAGCGGCTCCTGCATCAACACAACCACCGATCGATAACAAAGTCAATGAACCAACTGGCAACTGGCAGAAATTGCAAACGACAGGTGCTGGTGACGTGGTGCAGCCTGTGGTACCGGAGAGTAGAGTGGTGTCAATGATGCCGCCAACAGAGTTGCCTTCGGGAGAAATCGTGACGGTTGTGGAGAAAGAACCGGCGCCGGACTATTCGGATTCGGAGGAAGATGAACCGCAGGTATGCTTTGGTCGATAATATGATAAGTTTGAATCATAGATATACTATCTTTGTTTAAGTTTAACTAGATTGGTAATCTAACTGATTGTTGTCACTAAGTATCGGTTTCTGTCGATTATGGCAAAAATTCAATATTATTAGTAATTACTGTATTAATATTAAATTCAATAATTGTTTATATGTATCAATTAAATATAAATATTCTGTTAAAGTATTTTCAAATTATTTAACCAATCACAACTCTGGATTTGCCATACACGCGATGCAACATACTTCAGTATAGAAATATTTCAGATGTCCAATCTAGTTCTATATATAATATACAATATCTATGGTTTGAATAGAATACATAATTCAGTTTGCATATAATAGCTCAACTTACATTAACTATAATTATCGCTTTTTGTTTTAAAATATGTACGTAATAAATTGAATTATAGAAAATCGTCGTCATTCAAAGTTATTGAATGTTCAATTGTATTTTTAATTAACTGATAAATTCATATAAACATTTGTGGAAAAGGTGACATCTGACACTTTTTAACCAGTTCAATATTTTTGGATATTTTTTAACTTTCTTTACAGTTTTAGAAATAAGAAAAATTAGTTATTTCGTGGTTTTATAATAAACCTTTTCAGTATTTTTATTATTTTCAACTTGCTGATTGCAATAACTCTAAAAAAGGCCTCAAAATCTTGATTTTTGAAAAGTTTTTATGATTTTTTGAATATATTTAAATGACATGATTCAGTTTACTTGTAATGGCTTCACTTATGTTTCACGAGTTTTTCGCCTTTTCTATTTCCCTAGACCGGCTTTCAGGCGATGCTTCGCGCGGCTGTCAAGAACAGAGAGGCTAAACAACACCACAAGACTCAGTCCTCACAGCCGCAGACTATCCCGGCGGTATCACCGCCTGTGAAAGCTATCCCACCACCTCCACCTCTCCCGCCAGCTCCTCCTAGTAGGTGGATTATTTTTCCGACAAAGAAATTGTTTTTAACATTAGCATGATTTTCATAGGGTTTGTAAAATAATTTTATTTATTTGTTAATATAATATTATTATAATATGAAATATACTACTGATTTATTATTTAAGTAGTGATAATTAGATGACATTTATTATTATTAATTTAATATAGCGCCCCAGATTGAAACAATGGTGAAACAGATTTTTTATTTTTTTGACAAACAAACGAACCCTTTTGGGTCGCTAAACAATCGCCTGGAACAGCTGCCAGCAAGGGACGAGGTAATTATTTCGGTCCGAGCCGGGGCTCGAACCCGCTACCTTCTGATCGGCAGTCAGACACACTAATTTTTCCATCCTTTTTTTTTTACAATTGTTTAAAATTAATTTAACCGGTCTTATAGTAAGTCTTTTAGTTGATTTGTAATTGGTTCTAATTACATTTATGAACATATTTAATAACCATAGCAACACCAGTGCAACTTCGGTCCTCAACTACCACGCCGAAAACTTCTCGGCCAGAATCCTCTGTGGACCACGAAGCGCACCTGCGGCAGGTGATTGCTCGACGTCGCCGGCAGATCGAAGAGGGCTCCAACCCAGCCGAGGATATCGAGAACCAGGTCCAGGCTAGTAAGCAGGGAACACGCAGCATGGTGTTCGGCGCCGCTCCAGAAGCACCCCCTCCTCCTCCGATGAAAAGCGTTGTCCCGCCGCCTACTTCAATCAAGCATTCACCCTCGACCAAATTGTCCTCACTGGAGCAACTGAAATCCCCTGTAGCAGCAGGACACAAGCAACAGGTGACTTCAACCGGTTTCCTCTTTAACTGTCAATTGTTAACTCCGTTATTCACTGTACTATTTATATAACTAAATAACGTTTTCTTAGCTTTAAAATTCAAACATTTTGAAAATTGCGTCTTATGACGCTAGTTCCCTATAGCATGACGATAGTTGCCTATAGCAGGAGGATAGTTCCCTATAGCATGACGATAGTTCCCTATAGCATGACGATAGTTGCCTATAGCATGACGATAGTTCCCTATAGCATGACGCTAGTTCCCTATAGCATTACGATACTTCGCTATAGCATGACACTAGTTCCCTATAGCATGACGATAGTTGCCTATAGCATGACGCTAGTTCCCTATAGCATGATGCTAGTTCCCTGTAGCATGACGCTAGTTCCCTATAGCATGACGCTAGTTACCTAGAGCATGACGCTAAAATATATATTATAGCATATTTTAAACACCCATTTAAACACCCGCCCGTCCAAGTGGATGTATTATTAATAGTTTCCGTTATTCGTTTTGGAGTTAATTTCGAGCCATCTCCTACTTTGCAAACTCCTTTATATTCGGGTATTTCAGTACTTCCCGGCAACCAAAACTCCCCCCACAACAAGTGAAAACCAGAAACCACCAACCCTTGCGCCTGCACCCCAACCTCCACAACCTCCTCCTGCTGCTGTTTCGACAACCAGCTTGGCACCCTCAAAGTCAAACGGCACCAACCATGGAGCCAGCCCTCCCGCAGAATCCAACTTTCGAAGTCAAGCGGAACAGTTGCGTCAGCAGGCTATCCTTAAGCGTCAGAAAGATAAGCAGCAACGCCCGGAGTCCACCCTGGCCACCAATGGAAAGGATGCCGAACCCCCGAAGTCTTCTTCCAATAACACCACTTCTCCCGCGCCCAGAGGCTCCATGTTCTTCTCGGCTGGAGGGTCTACCCCCATGACCTCAGAACGACTCTAGGGAGTACAAGTTGCTGTAATTGCATTCAGTTCTGGTCGACCGGACCAGAATAACATTAATTAGCATCCTTTTTACAGTTCGTTTTACATCAATCATTTATTTATGCAGGATTTTCAACAGAAACATTTATTTTTAAACAACCAAAAAGAGAAATATTGTTTTAATCCTATACGAGATTGCGTGAGTACAATTTTAGATGATTCCATATACTTTATTTTTCTTTGAATCCGAAAGATTAATTCTATTAATATTATCTTTATTTTCAAATATGTAATTGCAGTGTATTATGATATTTATAATATTATAATCAAAATCAGGTATTTTAATAACAAAACTATGAAGATTTCCACATAATATTATGTACGCAAATTTATATCTCTCTACGTCATATTATTAATTTAAAGATATTGATCGTATCGTCACTAAAATAAATTTTCAGTACTCATTTATTGAATGATTGATTAAAGAATCATTGAATTTTTTAAATGATTATGACTTACCTATACTATAATTAATATTTTGGCATATGATGGATAATTCATATTGTTAAACTGTACATTATTTAATACTTTATACTTTCCGGCACAACCAAAAGCAATCTTTCAATACACCCCTCACAACATATCACTCCAACATGCCACTAAACTTTGATTTATCATAATAATGAGTTCGTTACTTACTTTGCATATCTAATTATTATGTATAGACATTATTTTATTCCCCATTTTTGTTAGCACCGGACTATTTTAATTTGTAAAAAATATTTGTAATTGTTTTCTCTTTGGGCGAATTGATAATTCTGCTGCCTAAAACTGTGTCTGTGTCATAAGATTATTATAGTTATATCCTTTTATTTATTTATTTTGTTAAGTTATCTGTATTTGTACTGCAGCAGCGTGATACTGTAATAAATCATATTATTATATATATACTGTTTCGCTTTTTTCTGATCTTTTATGTGGTTTAGGTAAATTTATACATTATTGATAACTTTTAAAGCATTTTGATTTTTAAATATATTTAATTATATAATATAATTAATTAGTTACCTATGTAAGCATGGATCTTAAGAAAAAATTGTGTTTATTTATGGTACTGCTAGAAGAGGATAAAGGATTATTTAAAAAATGCAACAGCCAAATTCCAAAATTATAAGAGTGGCAGCCCTACCACGTTTGTACAGAAAAATAGGCTACAATATCTGGAAAAGAATTAAATAAGGATGCCCTCCCCCAAGAAAATTGAAATATGAAGCAGCGGCTTAAGGAAAAGATTATAGGAAGTAATTGCTTATGTCTTCAGTTTATTTTGCCCAATGCCTTTTCTTTTATCATTTGATAAAAATTTTATCCATTTAAAAAGATATCTCAAGAAATTAGAGATGTGAAAAGTTATGAGAAAAAAGATTTATATGATAAAAAAGATTTTTTTAAATACTTTTCACTTTGAGAAAAAAGTTTTGAAATAAGAAATATCTTATTTCTAGTTTTTATTCATATAAACGTGAGAAAAATTAAAAAATTGGAGAAAATCTTTTTTCTTATTTTTATTTATACGCTTCAAAAGATTTTTCTTTGATTTTCAAATTTTTCTCACGTTTATATGAATAAAAAAATAAATTATTCTTTACTTCTCTAATTTTTTTCTTACAGTAAAAAGTATAAAGAAATTTCGATTTTGACATACATTATTAATATTCAGACCAGCAACTTTGTTTAAAACAGTTTTTATTAAAATGTTTACGTTTTTTTAAAAATATTTAGCAACTGCAAATTTTTATAAAACAGTCAAAATATTATTATGAAAATCATAAGTTTTTTTAACCATAAATGATATAAAAATTTTAAACTGGAACCCAATTAGTACACGATACGTTTATTTTTATGAAATATTCAGATAAAAATTTTGTTAAAACAATAACTTTGATACAAATAGGTTTGATTAAAATAACTTTATTTTTAACATGATATTTTTAATATGATTAATTAATCATTTGAAATTGTCCCATAATTGTAATTCACGCTAGGTACTTTGTGGCTATTTAAAAATGTAATTTTTATGATATTAAAAAATAGTAAGTAGTATTAAACTTGTATGGTATTAAATTATAAATGAACAGATGTTTATGCCCTGGGTGTTTATGTCTGGATATTAACAAATTCAAAGGTTGTAGAATAGAAATAGCTATGTTAAATACTTGGTTCATACAGGTCAAGGAATTTGAAGATTTCTGAAGAATCAGAAAGATTTAAAAAATGTCTGAAAATCATGGAAATTAATCATGAAATAATAAATGCTTTTCTTTTGCATTTCCACATAATATTGTTACATAAAATTCTTCAATTTTTTTATAAAATGGTTTCAATGGTATCTACTCAAGCTGAATAGACATTTTTTTGATTTCAGAATATTATATTTTTAAAATTGGTATTTATATGAAAATAAAACATTAATTTTGTTCTTATCCAGGGGATTGTTTCTCCTTGGTCATGCTAGTTATAAACTTACCACTATCATACCATCATGATGAATGAGTATTTCTCAAAACACCAGTGGAATAGCACTCAAGATATAGCATTTCCTATTGGTTGACAAATAACTCATTGATTTACTTCAAAATGTTTACCTTGTTTACTGAATAATTAATATCCATAAAAATTTTACATATGCTCTTATAAAAAAGTTATGTGCCTTTTGCCAGTAACTAGTAAAAAAAATATATAATTTCTCTATATTTGATATCTAATAATACTGAATTCATTCTGTTAACTGTTCATTATTCATATTCTGTTCATTAATAACTGACAAAGTAGGCCATTTCATGTTTTTGATTAATCAAGGTTGAAAAGATAATAGAAATGTCAGGGTTCATACAAATCCTTTAAATTCTGCATCTTTTAAATTGATTTTTTTTATAATCAATATATTTTTACCTATAAGAATTTTTTATAAATTAATATTTTTTTAATAACAAATATGTATTTACATATATACATTTTTTTATATAATAAAAATAATTTTTTCATATTATTTTTTTTTAGTCAAATGGTCTTCAAAAGTCTTTAAATTTTTATTGAAATGGTCTTTAAATTGTTTAGTCTTCAAAAGTCTTTAGTCTTTAAAAGTCTTCATATTTTTTTATTAGAAGCCTGTATGAACAGTGAAATATAGATGTTTCCTGCTGTGTACAAGTATGGCACCAAAAAACAGGAATTGGTTGAACCTTCTGTCTACATTCATAAAAGCGAGCACTCCATGTTCAATTTTGCACCACAACAAGTGAAATTAGCTTTTTGTTTAAAACCAGTGGGAGTGACTATTACTTTGTCTGTCCCATTTCATTTATTCTGTTTATCAATGCAGAGCAATTTAGAAAAGGCATGTAACAAACTTGTCACCAATATTGGCATTCTGAGGCAGCTATGAAAAGGCACAAAATTTGTCACTACCATAATTGTGAATTAGAATATTGGTGTGGGGGGGGGGTCCAAATTGGTATAATGACTGCATACATACTTTATGGATGTTCTCATATATGGGATAAGTTTCTAATGCTTTATTACTTTAATGAAGGAATTATACTGAATGCCTAATTAGATATTAGTTATTTAAAATAAATTAGATTTATTATGTATTGTATAACATGTAAAATGGTTAATATATAAATCAAAGCACTGCTATTAATAATAGGACAATAAAAGTACAATAACAATATTAATTATAATCAGACATTTTTATTCATCAAGAATATCAATAAATATTAAAAAAATTTATTCATTAAATATCATTTTTGATGCATATTTTTAATGGAAATAGCTTTTTTGTACACATATTATAAATTCAAATGACTTATTCTATTTTAACATATTATATAGATATTATATAATAATATTTATAATAAAATACAATTATTTATTTAAAAAAAACTAAATATGAAGATGAATTAAGATACATAATATTTTTTATTACAAATATTTATTAATATATATTTTTAATCTATTTAATCTATTTAATATATTACAAAATAAATATAATTTCATAAAAATAGTATTTTGCATATTTATATTATATATACATACATATCTATTCTATCTATTATGTAGGTTCATATATTTTATTATTGTCTGTATTAATATCTGTTAAATTCTCATTGTCTATGTTAATGACAGTGAGATTATATAATAAATCAATAAATATTTGCTTAAAATTGCCATTATTATGTCCAAAATAACCAAAAAAACTAAACCTAAAATATGCACTTTTTACAAAATGACTTTATTATTATATAATGATGAGAATGATTCTCAATAAATAAAGTATTTTATCAATTAATATTATCAATAAAAAATAACCTAGGACACAAAATATTAATAATCCTTATTAATTATAATCTCAAAACAACTGAATGAATGGAACATCAGTGGAACAAAATATAATTAAATAAGTTCATATACTATTTTTACTATACTATAAACTATTTTTATTATGTTATATGGTCCAAAAGAAAATGAAACATTATATACCCATTAAGTGTTTAACTTTTGGATAAATAGACAGCAGGATTAACACAGTTAAAATGTCAAAAGCACTTATGACTGCTTTGACCCACTTGCAAATTGTTACCAGCTTTGTACTATATTTAGAATAACAGATAATATATTTACAATCTGCAATATCTTTGAGAAACACTCTTTTGCATGAAATGTAGTGATTTACATAAATAATTTAAAGAGTTTTTTATAAATGCTCCCTCTAGTAAGTTTATGACTTGTGCCTACTTAAATTTTAAGAAACTACCCCAGAATGTTATAATGTTAAACTGTCAGTTTTTTATAGTATACTAAATGCTTTCTGAGAAAGGCTTCTTTAAAAAAAAACGGTAGAGTTATATTATTATTATTAAGGATAAAGAAGCAGATTTCGGTTTATAAACATGCAATAAGCTGATATAATTCGATTCAAGTGAATAATTTTATTTGTGTAGTAGCAAATTTGGTATTTTAATAAAGCATACAAATTATGTAAACAGTAAGTGACAAGAGCCAAATTTAGCCTTGAAATTACTGCCAAATCTGGCAGTATTTCACAGCCAATTTAAGCTGAATTATTAAGAAGTTTTTATTTTAATTATGCTCTTTTGCATCCTTCAATTTAATTTTTGTTAATAAAAAAACTTATACTGGAACGTCAGATTCAGGAAGACATATATTGTTTGAAATCAGGTTTTGCGATACATTGTTTTCAAACTATTTGTTAACTGTTTAAATGGAAAGGAGTTACCATTTTAATAACTCAAAACTTTAATTGCAGCCAGATTTAGCTGGAAAATTATAATTCATTATTAAGATTCCAATCTGATTTAAAATTATTGTTTTTCTATTATTTGCATTACAATTGTTTATACAAATAAATGCTCTACAGTATTATATAATACTCTATTTTTATACAAATATGCTATTAAAATAAAATAATGTGAAATTAATATTTGTAAATAGGATTTAATCAGTATATTTATATGATATGCAGCCAAATTTGACTGATTTGATGTGATCAGCTGACATATAAGACATAAAAGTTACAATACCAAATAGTTACAATGCCAAATTAAACTGTTGTCCTTCATTGTTAAATTTCAGTTATCAGAAAATGTATCTTATTTATATATTGCTTTTTTTACAACTTTCAAATAATAATAAATAATTCTATTTGGTGGTCAAAAAAGCAATATTCTTTTAGAGATAATAATAAATATTTATTAATATTATCATTTAAACAAAACACGTTATATTACTTGACTATCATATGTTATGTTTTATTTAAATACATTGTAATTTTATTATCATAAATAATCCAATTGTAAAAATTATCCAAAGTAAAATTTTACCTTTAAAAGAATTAAAAGTCAATTTTAAACTGAATTTTTTAGATTTTATGACCTAGAGCTTGAAAACACCTAACAATTATTTTAATAATCCAGTTAACTTAGATTTTTTTTTAATTTTTCAAAATTTTGGGAAAGAGGGGTATAAAACAGCTCATGATGTACAAATAATATATTTTTAAATGATATATATTTTCATTTTTCTTAATAATTCATTGCTTTTTTTGTATGCTGTTGCCTTATTAATATTGTTTATTTCGACAATTTTCTCTACATTGCTTTTACAAGTATTCCATATGCATTTATGATTTATTCTTAAATGTGTTGTATAAAGTTTTCTAATTCGTTTAAATATACTTTCTATGTTTTGTTTACTATTTTTAAACCATTTCCCATAGCTTAGACAATATATGTCTCAAAATGTTAGTGAAATTGTAACCAACTCTTTTGTAAACATATTTTTAAAGAGAAAAGTGATTTCTACAATATTATTATACCCAAAATCTTCAAAAAAATGGTGGGAAAGGTTATAAAAAGATAATTAATCAAAATAGAGAATGAATGCTTTTAATTTTTAATTTAATTCAATTAATTTCCGATTTTTTGATTTTTAATGTAACATATAAGAAGTTTATTGAATTTTGTAAAAAACCATGTTTGACAATTTATTAGATGTTAAACCATAATATATTGTAATGAAAAACAATTACTATTCTGAAAAAAACTATTCATTCTAATATAAAATGAAAGCACTCGCTGATAATGCAATATACTTTTCTTTTTAGTATGGCACACTTTGCATGTTGTTGATCTGGTGATTGCGTTATTTTGGAGAAATAGCTGTAAGTTCATTTCACTTTTTGATTCCAAATATTTCGTTGTTGCAATTTAAATTACAATTATACCATTTATTTTTGTGATACTACTTATAGTAGAATATGTCAAAATATTTAAGATTTCATGTTTGATAATATTGTATTTATAAAATTAATGTTGTTACTGTAGTCTGTATCTATAAAATGACTATCACTTTTTATAAGCAACATATTCAAATAATTTATTCTTTTTAAATTTTGCATTTCTAAATTTAATTCTTCCTTTCTGGATTGGATAACTAATGGTATCAATTTTACAGACGATTTAAATATTTGTCAATTTCTGAAAATAAAACCAAATGAGGTGTTCTATTTCATTTCCGTCTACTAAATCATTCTCAAAGAAATACACTAACTTTCTTCTTTGCCGCATCTCGACCATATCTTAATTATATACCTACTTCTCGGTTGAATTTTCTTCTGTGAGTAGGTTTTACTTGCGTACACTAATTTCCGAAGCAGCCAGATTGACTGATTTACGAGATGGACGGATATTGGAAACAGGTTTATTTTGTATATGCGTTTATCAGATTGTGATATTTGAAAAAACGCAAATTTCTATTGGTATAGGGTTAGGTTTCACGAAATATGTGAATGGAATTTCAATCCAGGGTTATCGGTCAAACTAAATTCAGATATTAATCTCTTTCCTAACGCATAAAATATTTTAGGAGAAGAAATATCTCAAAGAGATTATTTATAACAAAGACAATATCGTACCTTTTTGGAATATGATCAACATGTTTATTTTGGTTGAATAGAATTACAGATTGTTGACAAATATTTTTGCATTTAATTTTCAGATATATTGTTAAAATATCTTTTATAATCTGACAGATTTAACAAAAAAATAATTGAATATAAATTGGAAAAAAACTACTTGTTACGGAATGTAGCTAGTCTTTTTATCTTGGTTGCTACGGGCAACATGAAGACATTGTCGTGTCTTATCAGGCTGAGAGGTGACGCATGCTTGTTATATTTCTGTGAGATTTCTTGTAACCCAGGGGTGGATGTATCCTTCTTGTACTAGAATGAGAAATTGCGGTCCCAATAATGTCTTCCCGCTATTGTTATTCAGGTCTCAAACTTTTCTCATTTGTGACTTCTGTGTAATTGATTACTTTTCTTCTATAACTAGCTACATACTCAACTGGGGAAAAAGTTGTTGCGAAACTTATGTGGGTAGTTAGATGTGGATTCTTTTATACCACGATGTTTTCTCGCCATCAATCTTGAGGTGAAGCGGATCATCACCACGTTGGTTTAGTTTCTTTTTTCTAATAAATATTTCAATTAATTTCTTCTTATCCGATGGAGTTCATTTTCTATAGTTAGAGGAAGAATGTTTCCACTGCTATATCATTTAAAAAAATGTGTTATTTTAACTGACTGACTTTATCAATATATTTATAAAGTCAAATTACAATAAATATACTGTGTTAATCCTTTTTAAATTATGTTTTTTTAGTTTTCAAACCCAAACTATAATTATTTATTTATTAATTATCAAGCTAGTAAAAATGGTAAATGTCTTATACACCGCGCTCTTTAGTTGCATTTAGGATTTTTTGCTTTATAATGATTATAGATAATTACTAAGGCAAACAATACAGTTAAAAAGTCATTATCATAATTTTTATTTTTTGCCCATGTAATAAAACAAATCAATTAATATGGATGTTTTCTTACTTTATGGCACAGCCCCTCGAGAAATGGCTTTGAGCTTTTCAGACATCTTTTTGTCATTTGGATCCCCGTTCGTATTTCCTATCCTTTTTCGTTGACGTCGTTACCTATATATTTAGTGTATATGTCGACAATAAATGAAGGTCCCCAAGGCAATGTATTGATTAATACTGGTCAACTGATAATCTTATATATATAGAGTTATGTTACGAAGCAGAATATATAGAATGGAAAATTCCAATTACCGTCGGTAATAATTGATGCATTATCGATCAATCCAAATTAATGACATAGTCTTCTCTTTTAATTAGTCAAAGACCCAGAAACAATGTTTTGATATAAAAAAATTTATAATTAGAGAATTTGTCCTCTCCACATTCCGTTTGCGTTTGAGAGTTAAATGAAATTTTAGTTTTTTTCATAATAGGCACATAAGACTAACGAAATTATAGAGGTTTTACAACAGGAAACCTTAAACTAAACCGGCACACTCAGAAAATGGTCCCCCCTTTTATGGCCATGTTTGGTCCAGGGTTCCTTTGCAATAACCCATTCCAGAGTATCATGGAAAAGTCTTATAAATGACAACTATTCTTCCATTTCTAGTTTGTGTTTAAAATAAGTTAGATAGTCGTTTGATGGTCCAGAACAATATGGAAAAAATTAATTCTTGTTTAACATCCATTCTATTTTACATTCCATATTGCAGTAACACATATCACACAGATAATTGTTTTACATCACTTAAAATATTCAAAGTTGATTTACAAGTTATGCTTGTGGCTTTATTGAAGTAGGTATTTAAATATATACCGCCTATATATTGACACACTCAAGTTTTTACTACCTAGGTAAGTGCTGGAATTTCTCATTGATTCATGGGATAGTCTTTTAATTGCTTTTGAAAATTTCGTACGAACCCTGTTGGGATATTTAACGTGAGTAAATCTTACGCCATACCCACTAAATATTATTCTTTTTCAAAAGTCGTAGGCGCTGGATATTAAACTATGTAACTAATATTTAAACAACAATCCTTATTATTTACCACATTTTGTAATATATTATTTTATCTTCATATTAATTGTAATATTGTTCTCCGTTAATAAGTACTTTATTATCGGTTGTTGTTGGCAACAGGCTTCAATTGGAGTTGCTCCTCTTCTGTTGAGTATTATGTCGACTAATATTTTATATAGCAACCTATTGTTCTAATTTATACAGTGGATCTATTGAATATATAGAAAATTAATAAATTATTTGGTTACACCATTTATAAACCCAAAACAATCGTGCAGTTTTTAATATATATATACCGATATAAAGGAGAGCAATTATGGGTGATTATTTTCACAGTGGTCGGTGAGATAATTTATCGGTTGCTTAGTAGAGATATTGTTTGTGCATGAAATAGTGAACCCCTATATATGTGTTGTGGTTTAGCCCAGATACATAATTAATGCCTTCGGGTTGATTTTACTGAAATTGAAATTCTACTTTAATGAAATTTATAGTCTACAGTATTATTTCATTTTTGTGGATATGATTCCTTTTGCTATTAAATTGTTTATGCCACCATATTTAATCATACCGACCATTCTTTCAATTTTGATAATAATTATATAAAATTGGTTATAATAATATATACATAGCATGCGAAATTAATTTAAAAGCTTATGTTTATAATTTTCATTCTCGGATGAATTCGTTAATTATATAAATCCTGTTACACCAAAAAATGTATACATTTTAATAAAAGAACGTGGTATATATTTATATGATATATTTCTTACGTGTAAACAATAATAATACAGTAAAATAAAATTTATGCGGAAAACAGTAACTGTAAGCAAATAGGACATTGAATTGTCTTGGTAAAACAATAATTAAAATATATCGCGATAAATAAACATATAATTCTATTGTTTCTTGTGAGTAACACAATAAAAATATCCTGATATATAAATCTCTTTATGGACTGGATAAATCACAAAGATATCTTTTTAAGAGTGTTAATTCATTTTTTTATATATATGTGTGCTTTTAAATATGCAGATCTATTAAGACTTTTTTTACAATACTCAAGAAGGCAATATTGGCAGTTATTGATTCTATAGAAATTTCGGTATTTAAATTAGTGCATATAGCCAAGAGGAATTCATTATTAGTAAATTCATATCTGATTGTATAAAATTATATTTAGCACATTATTAACTCACATTATTAACTTAAAGTCCAGATAGTAGGTCAATTCGGATTAGTTTTCCAACAATATTTAGATTTGAAAATTTAGAATATTTGGCAGATCGAGGTAACAAAAAAAAGGTTTTATAACTGTACGGCTGTATACTTTGTTCTTCAAACTTGGGACCGGGTTTCTGGGATGTTTGGATCAAAGGGACAAATACAGATGAGCAGATCACTCGAAAAAACCTCAAAATCAGTATCCGGATTCGTGATCACGTAGCGTCTAGCTGGTTTGTCGGCAGGGAGGCAGTTGGTTCCTTGAAATCGATAGAGGGCTAGGCAGAGAATTCTGGCGCCTTCCATGATCTGGCTACAGAGTTCTCCATAAGTGAGTTTCTCCTGGAGATTGTTGAAGCGGGGGTCCTTAAGTGTCAACTGTTCAATGCGACACCGAGTTCTGTTGCGTATAACTTCCTGGGTCTCAGGACTCCCCTGGAATCCCATGCCCTCGGCGAGAATCATTTCCAGCTTTTGTGTAGCGCCTCCAGTGACAAGTGTTCGGATCAGAGTGAGAGCGTTGGTGTTGAAATAGGCCGAGCTATGTTAGAAAATAAAGAAGGATATAGTCTATGTCATATATAATTCTTAACTAACAGCTAATTCGCGAATATATATACAATTCTGAGGTAATTATTACCTGACCAGTGAATCGAGCACGCTCTCGGTAAACGCTGTGCCACATGCAAAGGGTTGTGTCAGATAGATCGCCACTCCAGTTGTGTCGTCGTCGTCCTGGTCTAAGAATTGCAGATTGCCATCCACATGTAGTTCTGTGATCATCTGCACCATAGAATCCAACTCTGTGGACATTCGCGATGTTGCTGGGTTGTGTATGCGTTCTTCTTTCTTTTCCCGTGTCGCCTCAAATACTTGATTTATGAAGGAGTCCGGCCCAAATCGCATTCCCTGGATGTTGAGGGAGCACAGAATGACCTCTTTGTCGATCAGATAGGGGTCGTCCTTTCTTGTGAAGTCCCCCTTGGCACTCAGAACAACGCACATGTCGCATCGGTCGATATGAACGGACCTCAGTCTTGTACGGGAGAGTGGCGAGCCGGAAATCAAATAGATTTTTGGGAAATTGCAGAGCAGTTCCCACTCGTTGCGAAGGAAGTCCACATTTCCGACGAAGACAATCGGTTTTAATTCCTCAAAGCGTAGATTGCTGGCTCGCAGTGGCATAACAAAGTTGACCAGTCCTATTGGTGGAGATTTTGAATCGGCAAATACACAGACAATCACGTGGCCGTGAAGGTCCCCAAAAAGATCGGGTTTGGGTTTGGAGAAGGCCACCGAATCGAAGTGTTGCTCTTCACACCAGTGGTACATTCCTGTTATGTCATAGATCTTTTCCCCGGGGGGTTTGATCGCTATGCTCTGTCGGACCTTGGCGCTCTGCATGCTGAGGGCATGACCCATCTTGTGGCTCTGGCTCTGTTTACTGCAGGCGCACTGTGTGATGAGCTCGGGGTTGCGAACATCCGCATGACACTTGGCGCAGTAGTATCGGGCTCTACGGGCTATCTCCTGTGTGTCGCAGATGAAGAAGCCCTGAGTGTTGGCTAGCACACGAACGGACGGGTCCGGGTTGATGGCCAGGTAGTGGTCGTCGCTCTCTTCTTTGCGAGCTTCGATTGCCAGAAGTAGCAGATTCAGCTTCGACTAAGGATTAAGAAAGATCAGCTAATATTGTGGCAGGCTTTTTAAAATAATTTTACCAACCTTGCACAAGCTGGCGGCTTCGGCGAAGGTCATATTTGTGAATGCTGAAGAGAAATGATCTGAATAAATTTCCATTGCAACTCCCTTGAGATATTCAACCTGCCATGGTGTCAGGGAATCTCCGAGATCTCCCAGATCCGCAGATCGCATTGAGAACAGGTTCGATATCACAGTGGAAAAACCCGGGGCCAGACAGCTTTGGGCAAGAAATCCCATCTTGAGCTCTGAGAAGCAGACAATATCGTCTCCCTTGCGCCAGTCCCAGTTGGGGATGTTGAGCAAGTGGGCTTTGTTGTGGTAGTGGAGCAGTTGCATGACGACCCTCACGTTGGGGCAGGCGTTCTTCACCGAGATGACTCTCAAGATGTTGGCTGCGTCCTCTGCATCTGGCTCGTGGGAGCACTGGTTTGCCAGGACCAGACAGGCGTCGGCAGAATTCATTTTTATGCGTTCCAGGTCAACTATGTTGAGCACAGAACCCTGTAGGTGATAAAGAAAAGGTCCACTATGTTAAGCACAGAACCCTGTAGGTGATAAAGAAAAGGTCCACTATATTAAGCACAGAACCCTGTAGATGGTAAAAAAAGATCCACTATGTTATGCACAGAACCCTGCAGGTGATAAAGAAAAGGTCCACTATGTTAAGCACAGAACCCTGTAGATGGTAAAGAAAAGGTCCTCTATGTTAAGCACAGAACCCTGTAGATGGTAAAGAAAAGGTCCACTATATTAAGCACAGGACCCTGTAGATGGTAAAAAAAGGTCCACTATGTTAAGCACAGAACCCTGCAGGTGATAAAGAAAGGGTCCACTATGTTAAGCACAGAACCCTGTAGATGGTAAAGAAAAGATCCACTATGTTAAGCACAGAACCCTGCAGGTGGTAAAGAAAAAGTCCACTCTGTTAAGCACAGAACCCTGTAGGTGGTAAAGAAAAAGTCCACTCTGTTAAGCACAGAACCCTGTAGGTGATAAAGAAAAGGTCCACTATGTTAAGCACAGAACCCTGTAGGTGGTAAAGAAAGGGTCCACTATGTTAAGCACAGAACCCTGCAGACGTGGTAAAAGAAAAGGCTTTCCTTCAAATAACTAAATTTATTATCTGTATGATTTAATGGGTATTCAATATGAGTCACATCTTTATTATAAATCATTTAAAGAATAATAAACCTGTATATTAAATACTGAACAAGATGTGTTCTATATCTTTTACTGAATTTAGATTTCTAATTCCTTATTTCTTAATATCTTATGCTGGATTAGCTAGCTATAAGTAGCAAGATTTTATCTATCTCTTTCCATATTTTATATCAATTATTAATAGGTACAAATCATAAACGAACGTCGTGTTCCAACAGTTATTATGAAACATCTATTTTATTAACTGTAATAGTTAACGGATAAGAAAGTATAATTTTCGGTGTAAATTGGGAGTATATTTTTATGGCTTTATAAGTCATACACACTCTTTTCTCTATCACTTGAGATAAACAATTTCTCGAGTTTATTTGCTTCTTCTTTCTTCCAGTGTTTCAAATCGATAGTTTTGAGTAGATTCCTATAATTTTCGAAGCTAGCATTTACACTTCTTGTTAAGTCATATCT
>JAUZNC010028227.1:7559-21640 GCA_034780395.1 Vannuccia rotundouncinata | reverse complement strand
AAATTTGTATAATAAAACGCAGTTTTGTATATCGTTTGAATTTATGTATTGATTATATTTTTGTAGTTGAACATTTCTAGAATAATATTGATTATCGATGTATGAATTGAAACATCAATCTGTGACCACAAATATCTGTTGCATTTTCTATTTGATTAATATTGTTTTTGTGTTTATTTCAGATCTATGGCTGGATTCCGAGCATCAGGAACGTGAACGACTCCAATCATATATTGGTGAAATGTTTGGGTCAGGTAAAAATTTAAAAAATTGTTCCCTTTTCAAGTAATTAAACCACATTTGAAAATAAAATTGCGAAGATCAATAACCACAGGTTTCTTATACAGTGTATTAAGTTTAACCGGATATCGCCTCATAAATTCTGTTAAATTTTATTAAAATGTAATAAAGAAATTCTTTGGGCGGTGGCGGTCTATTGGCACACAGCCATTGGAAAGGGGAGGTAGCAATGAGGTTGTTATATGTCCTCATAGAATAGTGAGTTGGTTTGTTTGCCGCCATCGACGTTCGAAGGAAATCGATAAAATGCAGACGAATTACAACAGCCTCCTTCTGGTTGCTCGTGGTTACTTGGCTGAAACGACAGGATGCGAAGAACGAAGTCAGGATTGGGTGTAGAAGACGGCAGCCGGGAAAGAAGAAGAAGAAGAAAAAGCGAAAATAAAATACACAGAGTTGAAGGGGGGAAGAACATCAAAAACTGAATGCAGGCTGGTTCAATCTCACAATTTGCCTCGAGTATAGACGATAATGATACTTGCTTGATTGTATAAATATGCTGTCAAGTTTTATATCCATAATAATGGTGGTGTTGTTCATACTTTTTTTATCTGTTCCATTTGTCCTCTCTTCCCTTCTGTGTCAATAATATGACAAAATATCTCAAATATATTAATGCAATACTTATTGGTTGATTTTGAGCAGCGTTGCAAACAACTAAAGGCTGGACGTCAGGGACTTTAAGGGATGCGAGATAACATTAACTGACGTTTTAACTTGACTGTACTCACACTCTCTGTCTTTCATTTATATAACTCTTCTCCAGTTTCTATATTTTATTTTATGGGTTTATTGGATGGGGAATAGTTTTACAAAAATTTATCAAAGGAATATAAATATATCATGAAATTATTGACGCATGTAAAGTTATATAGATATTCGTAAATATATTTATTATTGTAATAATATAACTTTAATTAAACCGGTTCAAGTTTATCTATAATTTTGTACACATTTCTAGCTCCCTCCAAGAGAAAACGCGATAACCTACCATTATATCTTTCAAACGTACCTCCACCCCCTGCATATCAATACACCTGAATGCTAGTTTCACAAAAGGAGAACGTTTTAATTTTTTATACATATAGATATCATTAGTTTTATTAATTGAACATCTGATTAAATTACAAGTTTGATAAGCTATGTATTATAAAGTTTATATGAACTCTTTAGTTTATTTTAATTTTCATATTAGAGAAATCCTCATTACAGTAAGTCCTCCCAAATGTGTTTTTTTGGATAGCACATCAAACTTGATAGTTTTGATTTAACTAATTACAAATAAATATTTTAAAATTGACAGTGTGTTATTCTGGAGTAACAGATGTACTTTTATGAAAACCTTCCAACAGTCTAAACGTGTAGCTAAAGATCTTAGTTAGTTTCTTTTTGGTTTCTTTTATTATTTATATATACCATTAAATATAATTCATAGATGAACTGTTATTCAATTTATTCGGGAAATAGAATTAAACTAGCTGAATATTCTAAATGCTTCAATTCAGAAGATTCAGTTCTTCAAAATGATTGATATCTTCGTGTTATAAATTAAGATGTCTAATCATTATTGTATTAAAAAGCCGAACAATTTTGTACTAGAATTAACTCGTTTTTGATCACTTCTATATGTTTTCAAAACATTGTTAAATTGATCAGCATAACGTAATATCTAATTTTCTTTAAATAGACTAGTTAAAATAGATAGTCTTCTATAAATTCCTCTTATCATTATATTGACTAAAACAAGAAAACTCTAAGAATATTCTTCGACGTGGGTGAGACTGGGTGAGATGATTTCTGAGTTCTGTTCCCTATCTAACCCCAGAATCGATGGTGAGAAAGTTTAGCGAAGGGATTGACTGAAACGTCTTGCCTCCTTGTGTGCGTCTCACTCCTTTGAGCACAGAAAGAATTTGAGGCGATGAGGAAGCCGTTTCATACCCATTATTTCAGAATATATAGACAGTATTCATTTTACAAAATATTATTTCAGTGTATAGGAATATTCTAGTCGTGTCACTTGATTGTACTCAACATACATAGCCAGGAATATTTTCCAAGAATGTTGCCTTCCTCGTTGAAATGACGGAAATGGCCCTAATTGGGCGCTCAATAGAGTTCACTGCAAAGTCTGCTGTGAGCGCTGTGTTCGGTTGTCATAGCAGTTTAAACGAGTTGAATAAACTTTTATTGCATCGTCTATGTTATTCACGATCGCTCTAAAACAATTTTTAAATAATTTTATTTAAGTGACAAGATTTAATTAGAGAATGACATTTTATATTTATGTGTTATACGTGATGTTGCGACGTAAATAAAACAACGTTTGTAAATTGAGAAAGGAGAATCTATTGGTACGAGAGTATCAATAGAAATCCGAGTATTGAAAAGTGCTTTGCTAATGAAGGAGCGTAATTTTTCTATGATTATAATTAAATCAAATTTACCGGAATTAATATCGGTATTTGTCTGGATATTTTACTAATCTATAGATTTTTTGCATTTGTAAATAGTCATTATATTAAAACTACAAGGTATCTATAAACCGTTCTACTGTTTTATGTTACCTTCTATTATTAAATTCTATAGTCATTACTTTTAGTTTCTGTATACTAATCTTTTAACTAATGTATTCTTTTGTTATACTCTATATAGTCCGATATCTATGCTTTTTGTAAATAAAAATGAACTTTCCTGACTATTCATAAAAAATATTTTAATACTGATACATCATTTCAAATACTGATAGACACTGTTTTAGTCTATCGGATCTAGTCAGAGCTGGGTTAGAAATCTTTAATAAAGTCTCTTAATAATTCTAATTATTTCTAAACAGATAGTTTATCCTTGTATATTTAAACGTTTCCTTTATTTCGTTAATTTTATTATTAAGTAATATTTCATAGAATGGAACTGTTTAGATTTTTAGATAAAAAACTAAGATTCTATATTCAATAACTTTGTGTGTGTCTAACCAATTTAACATTTATTAAAAAATTTATTGCATGCAGTTAAATATCCTATAACAATTTTGTGTACATTTCTGGTTTCGATAACTTTGACAATATAATCTTAACTTTTACCTCTGGACAAAAAAGTCTACTTTGTGAGATTTATAAGTGAGTGAATACTTCATTAAACTAAATTTATAATTATCATACTAACTTTGGCCGCAAACGTTCCACAACAATATTATGGAATGCGACTTGTCTCTCTATCTCATTGAATAGTTTGCATAAATTAAATTTATCTTTCCGTTCTACAGTTTTATTTTCCCTTCTATTATTAAAATCTATAGTCATAACTTTTAGTTTCTGTATACAAATCTTTTAACTAATGTATTCTTTTATAATCTATATAGTCTGATATCTATGCTTTTAAGACGTGCAACTTATTGCTGATGTAAATGTTTATATATAGATATTTAATATAGATATCTAGATCTTTGATTTACAACATTCGATCTAAAAATACTTATCCTTCTATATTGATTTTTTCATCGATTTTTTCGATGAATCGTTCATATATTTTATACTCAGGCTTACTATAGTAACGTTTTTAACTCTGTGATAAAATCCAATAACTCCAATAAGTCCCAAATGACAGACAGTGTTCTCCGATTGTCCTTCCTCTCTTCATACCCGTCTGCTTATTTGCATTTTTACATTCTCAGTTTAGTTTACATTCTTGCTCTTTCTTTCCCGAACATTTGGGAATAGAGAAAATTTTCTCTAGATGGTGAAAGATAGAAGAAGCGTTATATTATACCAAGAGAGAGAGAAAAGAGACGGGTCGAAAATAGACTCAAACTTGATTAGTTGCGCATCAAGATTATTCAAGACGCGAGCTCCTTTCTGCGACTATATATAGGTCGAATATTTTGATGATTACACGCAGATCATTTGGAAAGAATTTTCGAATTAACTATTGTAGTTTTAGGCTTGGGTATGGTCTTTATAATGTATGAAACAAATCTAATGTGAATAGATGGGAGATTACCCTCTACAACCATAATCCGAATTTTTTTTTCTTGAAATAAAGTAATCAAATTTACTGTTTTCGGAGTAAAAAATATTTCATTTTTCCTACAATTTTTTCTTGACAAATTCATTCGGTTAATTTAACACATTTGAAAGGTTACATTGTATCATATTTATTAACAATTTTATACAAAAACTTGTCTTTTCTTTACTGCTATTTTTCACTTCTTTGTCAACGAAAGAAGATACAACTGGCATATTTCTTTTTTAGTTCACCCGCTTGGAATCAATATTGATCTATATACAGACTTGTCTCTTTTGGAGTCACTAGTTGTGGGATGGGATGTATTTGAGAAAGAGACAGTGAGTTGAAAGGTCATCGCAGAAATGATAGAAATACTTCCCTTATATCGCCGCGTATTGAGGTTTTTTATGTGTGAGGGTTTTTCCGTCCAGCTTGGGTTTCTGACATTTAAAAAAAATTCAATCGAGAAGTCAGTTTTGTCTTCATTTTTATTCGTGCATTAATTTTCTTGAAGAAATGTGTGTTTTGACATATTATAGTGAAATATTTTGACTATATCTCTTTAAAATATGCGCTTTCTTTTTACCCACGAATATGAAATGATAGTTCATACAGAGACATGAATTTAAAATGTAAATTTCAAGACCCTAAAAATTTTTAATAAAAAGGTAATATACATTTTGAAAAAAAGCTTGACATTTGAAATATAATATTTAACTTTTCAATACATTATTTTTTAGAAATTGAGAGACCAGAATTTAGACACATTATTTCTCAATATTCCAAAAAATCTTTAAATTTTTACAGACAGATGTGTATGAACCATGTAAAATAATAAATCCTCTTTTCTCAGTCATTTTACTGAATTTTCGTGCTTTAGCACAACAAACTTTGTGTCCTTTGATTATAAATTCGTTCAACATTACTACCCGATCGATATTATCTATTTGAACTCCATAATTTATTCTGTTTTCAGAATCCAGCTGATAATGAAAACATGGGCAAACTCAGCTATTATCCAAATGTCACCATTGGTAACGAGGTCTTGTGAGTTTCGTTTCTTTTTTTAAAATCTTCATGATTTATTACAATTTCATGCTCAACTTTACCTGTGACGTGACATTCTAAACAAAAATCAACAACCCACCTTTCAGTGGTGTCTTCAGCAATGTCTACTTCCCCTACATTGGACAAGCGGGATATCGGCAGCCATTGGTCGCGATCAAGTTCAAGTCCATTCAGCGTCACACCCTAACTCTGGTCCGCTGTGAACTCAGAAACATCAACACGGAGACTGAACCAGTCAAATTTGAAATCCTAGTTGACTAGCATAACTCTGCCCTTTATGCTTTGTTTAAATTAGACTTATTTATCTCTCTTCCTACTGCTAGACTTTCAGTTTCGGTTTCAATATATGCACTCTGTTTAATAAATATATTGTTTACTTCTGACATAACTAACTTGCACTATTCTTCTGAACGGATTACTGCTCAATTATATCTTTTAAGTGATTATTTTAGTTAATGTTTTATGACCTCGTCTCCTCCCCTTACCCTAGTCAGTTATTTCAATTGATACTCTGCACACATCAATCGATATTTTATTTGTAGTACCGACTATTGTTACTACTACATTTTCTTGAGTCTAGATTTACATTTGTTATATTTTTACTGTATTTTTCAAATTGTTGACATAATATTATTAATAAAATAATGTTATCATATATTAGTTATATGCTCAACGAAATTCTATTTATACAACTCGTTATAATCCAGGATTATACAGATTGAACTTCTATTTGATTATGCTTTATAATATATTGTTGAAAGTATATTATTACAAATTGTCTGTTGTCATCTTCCATTTTAGCTGATAACTTTATTGATGATTTAAATATATTATGATACTATTATACACACACATATATGTTATTTACGTTATATCTACTTTTCCTTTTGCACCATGTTGTTAATCATTTAATGTTCTTTCACAATGTCTTTACACATAACATAGCATTTAAATAGGTTCAATCCTATTTCATTGAATTACTCGATACCTTACATTTTACAAAATATTTCACTTTTTAAATGATTTTAAGTAACAATTGTCTAACACTCATCAAACTATATATATTCTCAACAAACATTTTTGTCTTACGATTGTGATTTCTTCTTCCGTTTAGCTTTATATTATTTTACCTATTTAGAATTTGATGTATTGATTTTTTGAGAATACCATTCTATAATAAATATTAACAAAATCTAATAATTTTTATAGATCGTTGACATTCGATAGTATTGCAATTTATAAATGTATTGGTTCAACTTGTTTTATTAATATTATGGAAAGTTTTATGATAGATTTAGATAGGTTTTTAATTATTATTTAGATACTTTGTAATAATATTCAATTTAGAATATCTTTGTTTTTCTCGTTGTTGGATTCTTATATTTTAGGTACCCAATGTTGTTTGAAAAATTTAATAATTTAATAAAAATGTTGTTAGAACTATTATTTCTTTTTAATATTACGGTACTACTTTTACTTTTAGAAGTAATATAATTTTTTATTTTTTTAAAAAAGTGAATGACATTAATATAAATCATTATTATAGCACTCTAATTTTGATTAGCAATTAAATTTTTATTTTAATCTACTGCAAATCAATAATATCAATTTAGAAGTAAGATATATTTTAAAAAATCGTTTTAAAGTAGTCCGTTATTTGATATTGTCTAATAATGATTTTATGCAATTTTCTTTCTGTATTTTAATAGCACACAATTAAAAATTGAGCTATATAATTTGAATTATATACTGCAAATTATCAAACTAATAATTGTGACAATTATTTAGTGACTTTATAAGAATTTCTAGATTTATCAAGACTTTTTATGAATAATCATTGTAGGAATCTTCCTGAAATTTCCGATTTTTTTAAGCGTTTGGAGGGACTTCTGGGGAGACACATTTCCAATAAAAGTTATGATAGGGGGGGAGGCTTAACTTCTCTATAAAGCCTCTCTCTACGAAGTTACCTCACTACGAGGGTACCTTTATTTATGAAGCCTCTCTAAGAAGTTATCTCACGACGAGAGTACCTTTAGTTATGAAGCCTCTCTCTAAGAAGTTATCTCACGACGAGGACCCTTACTGGGGTAATGTTTTTTTTATTTACCATAGTAATAACCTGACTATTCAACTGTAAATGGGTTTTAAAACAAACTTCCGTTTTTTTATGATCAGCCGTTCCAATGCATGAATAATCAATAATTGTGAAATATATCGTTTAAAACAATTAAATATTTTCTTACCAAATATTCTCCATTTGAAACAACATCCATTTATATTAAACAGTATTTAACTTTGTATAGCAAACAAGTATCGACTGCATTTATTATTTACGTTAATTCTAAATATATGAAATGATGTAATATTAATAAAAATTCGTAATTTATTCAACTATAAAATAAAAAACATCTTGTATTTATTATTGTCACCACATTTTCGATTCCCACAAAAAGATATTCATAATAATAATTTATTATAAGTGAACAGCTATCTCCGTGATGAAAGAGTGTTTTACTAAGCTCCAGATTTACATATACCGCCTCTATATATACTCATTAAAATATATATTATACTTCGACATCATGACATTCTAAAATCTGAAAGAAGTTTATTATAAAATTAATTTCGAAATATTTTCAGATCAAATCAGAAATACAATAATATTATTGTACTTATATAGGACATCTGTGGATCGAAGTTAGCTGTGACCTTTGTTTGTATTTAATCTAAATTAATTCCAGTTCCAAATAATCTTAATGCATATTATAAGACGACCATAATTTCATCACTGTTAGCTCAATGGAAGCTTGACTCTTGTTTGATTATTTCTCAACTGGAATTTGGTATTTAAGAAGTCGCTGCCCAAAGCCATAGATTGTGTCACCAAGTCTGCAAAAATTGCCGAGAAAATAATCAGGTGTCATAAATACAGTTTACCATTCGTTGCTCGCTCGGTTCTAGCTGTGACATTTTTATTTACTGAGTACTTACTATCTTAAGATTGTAGAACAACTATAATGAATACGTACATCCATAACTCTACCGCCATGCACACTATAATGAAAGGGTGTTTTTTAAAAAGGTAGGCCAATTAACTCGACAGTAGCCTCCCCTTCTCTCGTATCCAAGGTCGACGTTTACGTTGCTATACAGAGAGAGCTAAAGCTCCATCGAGTTGATTTGCATTATTGAAAGAAGAGGTTCGAGTTTATAATAAAGAAAACTGAAGAGTATTACTTGTTAAAGGTAGTTGTTTTGTTTAATTGATTATCTTCTAAGAACGTGAGGACGTGAATAGGGAGCGTAGTTATTGTTGAAGGCTATTCATTCAGTGCAGGCTAGGATTTATTAAGTCTTGCTTTTAAAAAATTGATTATACCTATCATGTCCACTCCAAATGATCCAACAAACACTGAGCAATTGTTTCTGTCCAAGAAAGGTATGTGTATAGTATGCTCTCTGTTTAATATTTATTTAATTAAATTATAAATATATTAGTTATGTACGATCATTTATTTAAATGGGTTATGAAATGAAATTGAATTCATTTATAAATTGGGTTATTATAAACCTTTGTATAATATTAATATAGTGACTATTTAGGGAATTTAATGTATCTAATTCATGTTTAATTATAACAATTTTCTACAGAGTTGTTATTTTATTGAAATATTTACTAAATATTTTTTTTAAGAATAAATTTCTTAATGATAGAAATAAAGGAAAAAACATTCCATAAATTCTACTTGAGAAATTATTCAAATTAGTAAAATTGTAAAAAGTAAAAAGTAAAGTGAAATAATTATTTATTTAGTATTTCATTTCCTTTTTCGAAAAATAATATATTAAAGTTATCATATAGTTACGGTAGTATTAGTAGCCTTGTTTATTACTGTAAAACTATTTGAAATA
Source organism: Vannuccia rotundouncinata (assembly GCA_034780395.1). Taxonomy (NCBI): domain Eukaryota; kingdom Metazoa; phylum Platyhelminthes; order Proseriata; family Coelogynoporidae; genus Vannuccia; species Vannuccia rotundouncinata. Next base: position 12,352 of record JAUZNC010028227.1, on the reverse strand, counting down.
GTGCATATAAAATATTGTATAATATATTACGTTTTTAAACATCTTTTTAAAAGGAATGTTTTCAGTTTGAATATTTTTTGTTTACCTTTGAAGTGATATTGACTTAAAATAGCCATATTTCAAATAATAAGGGATGTAAATAGCTTTCCCGAGAAAGTCTCTATATAGAATGTCAGTCAACAATAATTAATATTGTCGCAGCCATAAAAAGCGAAACTTTTCTGAAAATTTCAAAGCTTAAATTAAAATTGCGTCTATTAAAATTTCGAAATTATTGGTACATATACCGATACATTATAGATTTATAAATATATATGAAACATGAAAAATGAAACACGGACATCATTATATTCAATTGGTTACTATTCAATACATTATTTTTCTACATATTTTGATAACAAATAAGCTTACATTGTTCGATTTATAATAATATAATGATATTATATTATATTGTACGTACATATCAGTAATTTTTTATACTTGACGCACGTACATGCCAATAGCAGTTACCTAGAAAATACTTCTCATTTTTATCATGTTAACTTTATTAGATACGATTTCAATTTGAAGTCCAATATACAAATCTAAACCTCTAACGCGAAATTTTTTAAAATTTTAAAATAAAGTGTTCCTTTTATCTATGTTTTTGTTTACCAATTTAGGTGACATTATTTGAAGAATAATTTATATATTCAATAAAAAATATTTTAACGATTAAATGGTTAATAATTGCTCTTAATTTTAAAACTTTTATTACTTAGAAATATACTTAACGATTTAATTAACAACATCTATTAAAATGATCTCCGTCTATTGAGTTAAAAATTTAGATTTATAGGTATATAGTAAAAAGGAATAGTACTGAAGAGCACCATATATATATTTCCATTATTCTCAAACATTATTGATTCTTTATTAAAACTATAAAATATTATTTGGACGTTAAAAGAAATTATAAATAATTGTTTAGTTTAAAACTTATATAAATTAAAAAAATTCTTATAATGAGAATTTAATAAGATAGAATTATTTCACAATATTTAATTTTTACATTTTTAGATGAACAAGAAAACGTTCAGAGGAAGACTTTCACAAATTGGATGAACATTTATTTACTTCGAGTAAGTTTAAGTTATCAGTACCGTTGCACACCCATATTATACACCCATTATTAAGTATATTACGTGTTTTCAATGACTTAATTCTGCAGTTAAAACCGCCAATTAAAGTGAAGGAATTGTTTGAAGACCTCAAAACTGGTGTCCACCTCATTCAGCTCTTGCAAGTATTATCCGGGGAAAAATTGGTACGTATTGTAATTTTAAATTGTAAAATTGAGCCGAATAGATTATCTAGATATTTTTAATTTATAATACATTTTTTAAAGAAAATAAAAATCAAAAAAAATTAAAATTGTGGTTTTGTTTTGTTATAATTATGACATATCAAAGATAATATTGAAAAGAATATATATATGAAAAGCTCTTTGCACATAACTTAGTACTGTATTCTAAAAATCTACTGAAAATTAATGAATGTATATTTATATAGATATCATCAACAGTTTTCTATTTATGAAGTAATATTATATATATATATATATTTAAAAGATTCTTTTCTATTGAAAAGTACAGAACTTTTGAGTACACCGAAATATTTAATTTTATTCATCAAAAAATTATCCTGAGAGAAATTACTATAAATTATATAATAATAATTTTTTTTAAAATTTTAACTTTCTAAAATGTAATTTCCATTTATATTTAACAAGGCGATAGAGCACCCACGCAAAATGACACGTGTTCACCACTTGAGCAACATTCGCACCGCGCTGGAGTATTTGGAGAGCCGAAAAGTATTCATTATTAAAATATACGATTTCAAGATCATAATTATAAAATGCATTGAGTTAAATGAATTATAAATAAATAAATTTTATCATAACTCTGCAAGCTTGATTGTAGAGTTATGATTGGGTTTAGGATTATTTCAAGTGTAAAAGTTCCATTATCAAATAATTACAATGTTATTTTTAATCGGAATTAACTTATCCGTGAATTAGTCTTTTATAAGGAATATTTCAATAATAGAAAATATTTTACATATGCTCTAAATTTACACTCCTCAATGGAATCTATTAAATTGTAGATAAAAATGGTGAACATAAATCCCACAGATATTGCGGATGGCAAACCCCCCATTGTTCTAGGTCTTATGTGGACCATAATTCTTCACTTTCAAGTGAGTTATAAGAGTTTGTCTTTTAAATCAAATTATAATAAATCAAACTACTTGTCTATCATGATATATTTTTTTATTAATTCAGATAGTATTGATACAAAGAATTCCATTCATTATTCATAATTAAATTTAAAACAGCTTATTTTAAACAAAATATATTTCGGATTATTGATATATTATATGTATTAACGAAATGTGACGATGTCGCAAATTTAGTTGAACAAAATTGTGTAAAACAAACTAACGGAATTGTAATTTTAACTACAAGTTTACTCTATTTTTGAAACAAATATTTACTACACATTTCCAAGCTAGAACGTTCTTTCGATAAAATTTCAGAGAGTGATTAACTACAATTACATTTGATTCCAACTGCTAGTATGGTATTCCGATAACACGTTTTACAGTAATTATACATTTATTATTAGACAAAAATATAAATCGGACGAACTATAAAATGCAGTATGCCGTTCAGGTAAAACTTTTTTATTTATATTAGTTGAAGCGGTGTAATTTTAAATATATACAGAGAGAGTTTTGATTTTAACGTTTATTTATAATTTATAAGACTTTTGAGTTTACTCACAATATTTCATATTTTCGGTGCTATCCTACTCCAGATCGAAGAACAAGAAGAACAGTTAATGTCTGCTTTAGGAGAGGGTCATGATGGAGCCAACATGAAAGGTTCTGCAAAGAAAGCCCTTCTTGCATGGATCGATAAAACAATAAATCAGTAATTGATTTCTCCATTTTATTACACAAATTTTCAATATTTTAGTATTTTTTTAATTTTGAAAAGTTAAACTATTCAAATAAACATCGCTCAATTAACATCTTCAACTAGTAAGCACTGACAATAAAAAACGAATCCGTAAAATACCTAAACTTTCTCCAGAAAATACGACGACATTAACATCAAAGACTTCGGGAAAGGTTGGAGTGACGGCCGAGGTTTCAACGCTCTTGTTCACAATATTGATCCAAGTCTTGTCGACATGGACAGTCTCAAAGGGAAGTCCAATCATGAAAATTTGGCCGAAGCGTTCCGATTGGCGGAGGAACATTTGGGAATACCACACCTGTTAGACGCTGAAGGTGACTAATCAATTTTGAAAATAATAGTTTTATACATTTTTATTCATAGTTTGTTCATTCGTTATTGTTGTAAATGTATTTGTCCTCGGTTAATTTTGCTCCGCTATACAGATGTGGACGTTGAAAAGCCAGACGATAAATCGATAATGACATATGTGGCCCAGTTTCTTCAGGCTTATCCAGAAGGAGGCAAAAACTTGGAGAAAACTGTTAAGGTATATAATATATTGCTAATTATGTATTGTAATTATGTGCGTATTTTTAAAAATAATTTTTAGTAAATTTTAAAATAGAAATATATGGTTTGTTCCAAAAAGTGTATTTGTTATTACAGTTACAAACCACAATAATACGTAATTTAGTAGAAAACGTACAATTATAAATTTGTAAAACATTTTATTTCTCTACAAATAACATCCTTCAGCATCAATAATAAGCTTTAAATCTTTCTGCTACTTCAAAAGTGTTTTCAACATCATTGGTCTTGTAAATGTTGGTAGTTGATAATGGCGTGGGACAAACCAGTTTTTATGACCAAAAATCGAATTTACGAGACGTTATCGGTTGTGATTGTTTGCTCGATGTCATTGACATCTTCCTTGATCCTAGTGTTACTAGTAGGTCTTCCAGCTCCTGGAGAATGACCAAAAAGTTACGCTCACCAGTTGAGAATTCACTGCCAATTTTCTGCACCCGACGAAGATTAACGGTATCTTCAGGCCATGCAGTGGTTATAAATTCATGTTTTTTCGTAATTTTCGATATAAAAATGTATTTTTTGCGAGAAAATTCCATTATTCTGTAACAATTTTTACCAGATCAAAATCAATATTATGTATATTCAAATAAAAGTATTAGATACGGTCATAGGTAACCTACACAAGTATATACAACCATACATATACATGTTATTAAAAGACTTTTCACAAGCATAGATATTGCAATAACTTAATGCATAGAATGCTTATTTTTTATATTATCAAAAAATACGCACATAATTATGATAAATTAAAACAAGCTTTAAAATTCTTACACCTCAATTATTATGGTTCAATTTTAATGATTATTTAGTCTCAAATTTCGAATTTAAATTATCTAACAAAATATTAATTAACACGCATGTTACACCTTTAATTCGAAACAATTTTATGAAATGTTTTAAATATTTATTTGAGAGTTGAAAGAGTAAATTATTTCTGTAATTGCTATATTTATCAGTTAAAAAGTTGAACAAGAGGACTTTTGGGTTGCATTTTAGGTGGATCCTGAAAAACTCGCTTTTGATAATGAACGAAGTGATTTTGAAGCTCTCAAGAAGTTCCTTGAAGAATCCAAGATAAAGATACCGCCCTCTGGATCAGTAATAAAGGATTTTTTCGAGGAATCCAAAGTGAATCTTTTATACCTAATATGTAATAATAAATAAATTTTCTGAAGAAAATTAATTAAATTAT